>SRSE01000261.1:0-121358 GCA_005024645.1 Planiliza haematocheilus
ATCCAGAATATGCACATTACAGTATCCAATAGATGATAATATGCCATTCCTCAAATGATGTTTTTTGCTATGCCCTCTCTTCACATTTGCAGTAAGCATAACTAAATCCAAGATTTATGCAACACAACAGACAAAAACACACCAACAGTACAGGGTCAGGCTTCTGAACTGACCATTTTTCATTGATGTACAGCCAAAGTAACAGATGAGACAGGGATCAGGAGTGACAAGCAATAGCGTTTCCTACCCACACCAAGTTGGCACAATAACCTCCTGGCCTCGAGGGCACCCCGTCAATGGCCAGGTGTGTGAGAGATATGAATTCTTGGAGGATTTCTACTTCTGTCTAAGCCACTAGGAAATGAGCTGAACCTTGCATGAGGGCTAAAAGCATTTGTCTTTTGCATGTTTTGCAACTATTAGCTCCAGAGCCAGTTACACAAATATGTCTTTGTTTATTGTTTGCATGATCTCTGCTGTGAGTTTCCTTTGGAAATTCATGATAATACACTGTTTTGTTCCTTCAGTTGTATGTTGTGGCCACCACCTAGGCCATTACATGGGCTAATTAAAGATAAAAACTATGCTAAAGGAAATAGTAGCGGAGTGGCAGTGGAAAGTTAAACCTGCAGACACACAGATTTTTACCCATTCCCAGTTGGGTAAAGTCTGCAGCAGTCTGCACTAGTGGATACAGTCAGCATGGGTAGTCGGCACAAAAATATGTAAGTATGTGAGGGCAAGAGACCGTCTCCAACCTCAGACGCAGTCAATCAAACATTGTTTCAGTTAGGTAGTGTAAATTGATTACCAGCCCAAGTGCAAAACATGTTGCCAACAGCCAATGAAAAGAGATGGTTGGACACAGGAAATGGCAAAACTATGATGGCGAGCAGTGAGAGCGGGAGAGTGGCATTAAAGCGAACTTGGTTAGTGCCCTTGTGAGAATTTGTACGAGAGTGTGAGCGTTCAGTTGGCTTTAGTTGGTTTGACAGATCATGTAGTCTGTGATTCCTTATCAGGCATAGTTAAGTGTGTGATTCCTAGTCATTCAGTTGTCATACAAAACTCTGCTGAAGTCAGTCTGTTAGTGTGTACTCAGACTTCAAAGTCTGTAAAGACTGAAAGTTGTGTTGTGTGTCCCCGGCTTAAGTGCCAAATAAATTGATCGTGATTACAGTGGTAAGTAGGAAAAACATATCCTCCTTTTCCATTAGGATGGGGTTGTAGCTATTTTTGAATTAGGAATTCTTTTCTTAATAGAGGGGCTGGTTCTGCACAGTGATATTGTCACAAACCTGCCAAAACAAAATATGCATATATGCATTCCTTATTCTTTCTTCTGGGGTAAGGGTAGGGTTAGGAGTTAAGGATGGTCATGTGAAAAATTGTCCCAGCATGCTGTAACATATTAAAAAATGGATATACCCCAGAAAAAGACAAAATAATCTCATGTTGCAGATCAACATGCTTCATCATCAAGTCCTCCCATATTAACTAAAATCCATAGTCACATTTTGTTTTTATTGTTGCGATCTGTGATATGATATAGCAAACTGTATATATTTTTAACTGGTTTATTGGTCTTTAGACATAAACAGTGGTTCAGTACGTTATTTTATGTTAGTTCAGTGTTTCTTTAATATAACGTATTTAAAATGAGGTTTCTTCAAACAATTATCAGTAATTGATTACAATGCAGACAGCTACAAAACCTGCAAATGCATCTTTTTGTGCAAAAGAATTATGCCTCTGACAGAAACATTTACTTACGCTACTCTCGCCCACCTAACCCTTAGAAGTGTGAACTGGCATGTAGATTAGCAAAATTATTTTTATTTTCTTCAGCTTTCTCACGAAATTTAAATGGAGCATGAGGTTAATGACACAGCAAAGCAGCTGAATGTGCAAAGTTACAGACCTACTCTTTCTACTGCAAACCTCCTCTGCAGACAGGACTTAAATTATGGGCGGACGAGCAAAAATCAGTGACCATGTAATATTAAAATTATCTGACCACCCCTGGAGAAATAATCCTGACCCAATTGGGTTATAATGTGGAATAGAACAGCAAACAAATCACAGGTCGTGAGGAAATTTTATATTGCTTTGAGTTTGTATTTTAAGTGGACAGTTCATGATTGAGTATGATTATTTTTTAATACTGCTGTGTGCCGTGTAATTCATGGTATTCAGCTGCATTCAAATTGGCCAAAGTCTCTATTCAAAACATAACAGAAATTAAGCTATTGAAAGTGTAAAACTGATTGAGGCAGTTCTGAAACTCAGTATTCCATCAGCTGTATGCTAAATTAAAATGTACAGAACTCGTACCATCAAGGGTGCAGAGCAGAGGAGGAATTATATCCATGATTTATGACTAAATGTGATTAGATTCACTGTGAACAGCTGCAGACAAATTAAGATAAGAAGACTTAGTTGTGATTGTCATATGCTGATAAAAATCAAAATACAGTTTAGCAGCTCCCTGGTTCAGCAGCAATAGAAATAAAAGCTATAGCAGCAACACACAAGAAAGTCTATAATATATACAAGTGACAGCACACAATAGCACACGCATTAATTTAATTAAGACATTGATATACTGTAGAGTAAACTGGTATGTCTTGTGGCATAAAGCTCCAAAAGTAAAGTCATGAAGGAACTTGATCTGGCAGGCAGCTATCCATTGTACTCATATGTCATGCTCGATCCTTTGTAAGGAGACACGTTGCATGTTGTCATTTACCTCATCCTCAGCATTCCAGCACATTTAAAAGACATGATTTCCAGACACATTTGGATGTGTTAGGCCCAGCTAGACAAACTGTCTTAGCTGGGCCCCCCTTCACGACTCCCAAATCCCGTTCTGCTCCCTATGTTAGGATATAGTTATATATGGATATAATACTTGAAAGCTCTATTTCAATGCTGTGCCATTGTACAGTTTTATTTCAATTACTGCATCAAAACGTTCTCCCTTGTTGTACATACAATGAAATTTGTAGCTTTAGCGCGCTGTTCTTTGTTCCACATGTCAAGAAAAAAATACTTATATTTTACTCTAGTAAAATATAAGTCGCCATATCCTACCTTTCACTTTTTCAGAAAATGACTGATTAAGTATCTCTGAAATGTTGAAACATATGTCCCACTTTGTATTACATTAAAAAATTTCTAATTTTGCCAGCATCCAGTAATAATCGTCTGTGTCGTCTGAAAACAGAGCCTTGAGATTTCCCTCTACAACAAATAGACTGCTGAGATATGCTGGTAAACAGCAGTCTCATTTGTTGTTTTTGCATCAGCATTTTTAATTGTATGAATTAGTTTGGGATGGCAGTTGATATACATTAGCGCATCTTGTGAGAAGCTAGAAGCTCGCTGATGTAAATGGGTTAAAAAAACTAATAATTTCACCACTTTTTTTGTAGCTTTGTGTTCTGGGAAATCCTTCTCTTTGTGTCACAGAGGAAGCTTTTAAAACCTTCTGGAGGTTTGGTGACAAGGCTATAAAAATCCAGTAAATATTGGACATGGTAGTAGTAACAGCTGCTCAGACCATTTCCGATGTCTTAATAGCATGAACAATCTAGTTATATTCTGAGCCGTATACTTAGCTGTGCAATTCTGGCAAAATGGTGTGGGAGCAATTTACCAGGTGCTTAGGACTGCATTACATTTCATGCCTTGATTTATCTCTGGGGATAGTACTTAGGCCTGTCTCAGCTGGGTGATACAATTAAGCATGTGTGAGGTGCTGTTTACAGCAAAGATTACTGTTAAAACCGTGTTGTTATTCTTTGGAGGCCTTATTATAGTTTGGAATTAGCCACAACAATTTTAAAGGTGCGTTAGGTATGCCACAGCTCATGTAGTATTAAAGGTTTGAGTGACAATGGGATAATCTAGATTAAGTCATACATGATTTCATCTAATTTAGATACAAAATAATGATGAAAATCATAAGGATTAAATTCACTTGATTTGTCACTAGTCACTTTTCACAAAAAAAAAAAAAAAAAAAGTTGCCCAGATGATTTTGAAAGTCACTGGAGCAGTTGGCATGGCAACTTGTAGTCTTCATGATGTCACATCCTGTTTCTATAGCGTCAAATAGCTAACTAAAACGAAACTTCTCAGAAAAAAATGGACAGTTGAGTATGTACCAGTATTATGTTAACTACCTAAAATGACAAAAACCATCCCTGTAACAATATTATTTGACGTGCACTTTTGTATTTTAATGTGGCCCAAGTGCCCTCTGATAGACTGGTGACCTGTCCAGGGTGTACCCCGCCTGCCGCTCAGTGACAGCTGGGATAGGCTCCAACAGACCCTTAAAAGGAACAAGCAGCTACAGAAGATGAATGAATGAATGTGCAAGTCCCATCCACTAACATGGAGGAGGTGGTGCTTATGACCTATACTGCATCCAGTCACCAGGGGGAGCTCTTCTTGCTTCGGCTTCTCTTTTAAGGAACTGTTCCACCACTCATCTTCATGGTGTAACCTAGTTAATATATATATTGAAAAAAGGTCTGCACACTGAGTATGCTCCAAGTGGAATTTATTTATAGAAGACAGACAACGTTTCGATCCTGTGGGATCTTCATCAGACCTTTTTTCAATATATATATTTATTCCTTTTGTCTAGCACCTGAATTATTGTATTCGGATTTGCGCACCTGCACTTATTTCAGTAACCTAGTTAATAAACTTGTAAGGAAGACTCCTGTGAACACTTCTAATAATGGTTTTGCAGTATTTGGATTATGTTCAGTGGTACAAGGTAAAACCTCTGATTTTGCTCTACAATCATGTTGTATTACGTCACATATTCAGGGGGTATTCAGTTAGTTGTGCAACCTGCAACCTGAAGCCTAGGCGCCACTGAATCCCACACACTAGATCTTTATGCTTGCTTTATTTACCATTTAAAAACTTGGATCAGGGGAGCCTCTACTTCAGTGAAAAATGGGAAAAGCCCTCTCACACTCAAAGCTATAGCAGTTGCAGACAAAATAGCCCAACAGAAGACAAGAGCACATTGAAAAAAAATCTGTTCTGTGCTGTAGATTCTCCTGTACACATGGAAAGGTAATACTCTGGGGCTATGCAATTAGCCATGCAAGCTGCCAAATCACAACTGGATGCCACTAAATCCCGCACACTAGACCTTTAAGCTTACATACTATTAAAGATTTGTCCTTCCTGATTTTTGAGTGGTGAAGCAGCTCCTCCAGTAAAGTGGCATGCAGCCTTAGCAGCTAGGGTGGACAGCTGTGTTATAATTATGGACCATCAAACTGTTTCATAATGTGCTGCAGGGAGAGACAAAGGGTCAATTTGTACATTGTTGCACTGTTTAGGCATTTATGGCCGTTTGCACTGCAATAAACAAGTCAAATTTGCAAAACGTCCTTCCAAGTATACTAGCCGAGACAACCAGCGCACTTTAGCCCATACAACATACAGTATGCTGACTTTGGACGGATGCACAATTACATCACTGTCACTGCAACAAATGGGGCACACAGAACAGAACACACAGTATCTAGACTTCCAGATGGAGGAAGGAGATGGCTGAAGAAGATGCCTGGCAATTTTGACGTTTCATTTCAAAATATAAACATTTAACATAATAAATCAGTTCAGTTTCAAGTTCAGCTCAAATGTTTTATTACCAATACGGATGCTTTATTTTTGTATTGTATTTTGTATCTGCTCTTTCTAGAAACTAAAAGAACAAAGTGATCTTTACCAGCTGACCTCAGACGCTTTCCACTGCTGTCACTGAACCACCTGTGTCATTAAACTAATGTGTCACAGACCTGGATGAACAGATGGGCTCCACTACATCGTTAGTACCCACAATCCACAGGGGCGTCTGAGGCATCACTTTCTGATTCAGCTCTGTTCATGAATATTCATGTTTCTTCTCTTCTTTCAGATAATGTCATGAGAGCTCAGGCCAAAGTTCCACTGAGCATATGCGGCTGGATATGGATCAAATTATCATCCTCGCCCTCATTTGTCAATGGATATTTCTGGGCACTTCACCACGTGGGTATGGGCATGACACATGGTCAGTTGTCAGTCAGCATTGCTAGTGAAATTACGATGCCAAATTAAAAGTCTTCATGTCTTATTGTGATGTATTTTATAAATACAGCTTTTATTATAACACAGACACAATCAGTCTCACTTGTCTTTCACTGTCTGATGTCTTCACCTGCACACTTTGAACTTAACAGCCAAGGGAATGGGACAAGGAGGTGATGGACTCCTCTATTAACCAACTTGTCATTCATCATCTCTCACCTCATCCAAACAGATAGAAAAATGGTGTTTCTACTATTTTGCTAGTCTGTGCCTTCCTTATTTTGTTTGCTGTTGCACATTTTAATATGCCCTGCTGATTGCTTTTGCCTGCCTTGGCTGACAGCCATACAGAGCCTAATCACAGGGCTGGAGTTGTGTGTCACTGCTGCCCAAACACTATCAGCCGGACAGATTATGCTAATGTTCTCACATCCAAAAACGAGTGTAAGCCTCAGTACCAAGAAATTACGACAATCCCAGTCAAAGGCATGTGACAGACTATTCATTTTCTCCTGGGATTGGCTCTCTTTACTCCATTTGAAAATGTACAGTGTGAGTGATCTAGCAGACCATATTCTATTTTATCTCCCTTCATTCATTATGTGTCTTTCAGTGAGCCTAGGCCACATGTTGGTGCATTAAAACAGTGTTCTGTATATGCCAGGCTACAGAAAATCACATCTGGCTATTTGGATAATGTAATTATTGACGTTTATTTCTTAGTCTTGCATGAAATACTGACTCCTTATAGCATATTTAAAGAGATATTACATTGTCTCAAGTACATACAAGCAGTTCTAATATTATCTAAACAAAAAGCAGGGACTCTTAAAAGATTCAAATACCTGCATCCATCCTCTGTATTCATTCCATGTTTATTTGAAAGTTATTTGATATCTGGGGTCTAGCCTCTACCGGAACCCTGCTTCTCAGGGTTGTCTCACAATTCCATGGCCTACACTGTTCCCCATTTGTATCTCCAAGTTTAATTGTAAGCCAAGGTCGTACTGAGCTGCTTATCTAGACTAGAATATACTGTAAATATTACACCGCGCTATACATTTAAAATGTTGAATACTTGCCTGGTCATGCTTTTTTTCCTTTTATATCTTTTAATACACAAATCCTGTATTATAGCTCTGGGTTTTTATCTATAGTGAACCATACAGCCCAAAGCCTCAGCTAAATTAGTATCCAACCTGTGTACTAGAAGGAGCAGAAGATGAGACAGACAGAGACCTTGAGGTGCAAGAAGTGAGTGACGAGGCCTTACTTCTCCTGCTCATTAGAAACATGAAGGAAAAAGGTGGGACAAGACACCACTCAACTATGTGCCTTTTGCTCTTCTGTAAACAGAAAATGCACACATACTGCTATGGGCTGAATAATACATACGCACATCAAAGTGGGGACTCTCTCCGTAGATTTTAATGCCCAAGGCTTGAGTAGACCAGTCCTGAAAATTTCACCGTCTCAGGCTCTGCAGAGGCAAATGTTCTCAACCCTTTCTGGTGTACTTGCTCTTAGCACTGTCTAGGCCCATAAGAAAATGTGCGTGTTTGCCTGCATGAATGTTTAATTACATAAAGACATAAAAACTATTTGCAGGGGCATATTGTCTTACATTTATACAAATGACAATTTGATCAAAGCATGTGTTAAAAATGCCCAACAGACACTCATCTTCCCCTAAAATGAAAACAACACACGTCTGTGCTCTCTTCCCTCCACCACAGACTGGCCACATCCTTATGGTGGATCTCAAATGTGTCTCAGATGCTTAGCTGCCATGTCCAAATATCTGAGTGGCTGACTGAAATACACAATATTTCACACCAGTGAACAGAAATTATTGATAATTCTGAGATAACAAGAGGTTAATGCTCATGCTTCTTACTTTAACAGGCTCAACATATTCTTAATATTCCCCTAGATAGCAAACATGTTTGAAATAAACTACCAGGACAGCGGCAGTGTGACAAACCCTATAGAACATGTACAGGCGCATACAAAAAACATGGTGGTGGTGATTGTATAACTATCTCTTGCAGTATGCTAGCAGGCAGACAGTGTAGTTAGCCATGTAGCCAGCACAGCGGTAGACAATTCTTGGTATCTTTGCAAGACATTTTTGCACATAATAAGGCACTCTTAAGAGTAACTGACACGCCTAAAACAGAGTCATTGCTGCCAGTAGGTGGTCACAACATGCTGATTGGTAACTGTGGAACAACCACATAGCAGTAACTAGAAGCTTTGCATGAGTTCTGTGACCTTGAATACATAACTACTCGCAAGCAGTGTTGCCAGGTACAATGGATTGTTTCCACCTATTTACGTTAGTACTTTTTTAATCACCCACATTGTGTACACTAGTGTAGCCCATCATAAAACGTAGTTTTGTTGACAATGCAGTTGATAAAATCATCATAAAAAAAAAAACATCCAGCAGCAGCCAAACACATCAACTATTCACATCTGGCTACTAAGCCGTTTCATGACATGGAGCTTCTCTGCTCTTTATAAAGACACATAAGCAGTACACATTCACACATACACACAGACACATACACACACTTTGTATTTTGAAAAGCAAGTGCACTTCAGTTTTGTTTCAAATCAGGGTTAAAAAGTATTTAGAAAAGCCAACAAAATGACCAACTCAAACTTGGTTCACCCACCCAGCTATATCTTGCAAGATCCTGAATTGCCCGATCTGGCAATACTGCTCGCAACGTGAATGTAAAGATTAAAAAGATGCAGAAATAAATACATTTTACTATATATTAACTGAACTAACTATGTTTTGCTCATAGTGTTGTTCATATTTCTGTTGATTGTCTTCTCATCCCTTTATCTCAGTGCTAGGATTCAGCTAACTGCTATCTGTGAGGGTTCACTTCTGCTGCTGTTAGCCTCATCCCTATCAAACCCTTGTGAAAAAACTACTGTATTCTAGCAAACAATACACATACAGATGAAGTTGGCTACTAGCTCATCCCATTTCCTTTAGCAAGTGTGTTGTCTTAGAAGAGAGACAAAATAGACCTAAAAACAACAGTGGATATTGGACTGATGTTCATCATGTAGCCCAAAAGTCCAAATCCAAAAAAATCTTTATAATTACTGCAGTGCATTGTCTATAATATTTTCCTAGTGGAGACAAATAAAGAAAATATTGATGTCTTGATTACCACAGTCACATATTACATACACCAATCACCCACAACATTAAAACTACTGACAAAAAAATAAATAGCTTAGACCATGTAGCTTAGACCGTCAGACCATCTCACAATTCAGTGTTCTACTGGGAAACTTTTGGACCTGGCATTCATGTGGATGTTACTTGGACATGTAGCACCCACCTAGACCAGACCAGACACCCCCAACCCATAGCAATGACACTCCTTGATGGCAGGAGCCATCCCCAGCAGGATGCAGACTGATACCGACACACACACACACACACACACACACAAAAACACTTTAGGAACAACTAAAACAAACCTGAAGAACAGCACAAGTTGTTGACCTGGCCTCCACATTTACTAGATCCCAAACTGATAAAGTATTTGTGGGATGATCCACAGAGGCCCCTCCCCTCAACCCATAGGACCCAAAGGCCCCCACTGACAACATTCTGTTTCCAGACACCCCAGGACACCCTCAGAAGGACCATGTCCATTCTCTGATGAGTTAGAACTGTTTTGGAGTCACAAGGGAGACCTAGGCAAGAAGGTTAGTCTTCATGTTATGCCTGATCAGTGTATATTGCTGACTGACTATCACTAATTAATGCATTTAATTTGTTAATCATTAAAATGGTGAGCATGTACTGAGATTATAAATACTATAGAAAATATTACTGATAGTTGTGCATCATGATTTGGACAAACATTGGACAAAATTGTTGCATAAAGTATCTATCTATCTATCTATCTATCTATCTATCTATCTATCTATCTATCTATCTATCTATCTATCTATCTATCTATCTTCAATTCTAATATTTTGCAGTAAGCTGTGATATACATTTTTACAACTCTAAAAATGTATGTGTGTTGCCAGTCTGTTTGGCAGAGCTGTTACAGCCATTACAGGTTGTAAATGAAACACCAGAAAATTTCAGCAATTTTCTTTATTAGCGCAGACGTTAGAGCAGGGATTTTATTCAAGCCCAGTGTAGGATAACATACACTTTTTAAAATGTCTCGTTGGGGCACCACCTCCTGTTATCGTAGGAAGAACATAGTTTAAATCCAGTGACGTGCGGTGAGGTTCATGGCTGGTGAGGCACTGACGTCATCAGTCAGATTTACAAACATACCCGTTGTCTGTAGCATACATAACTCCGCCGTTGGTCTTCCTTTAATAATTATCTCCTGCTTCGATTGAAAGTCCAATTTGGAAAAATTCTTGAGTTTCGAGATGTAATCCTCCATGTTGAAAATGACGGTAAACAATACAAAAGGATAACTGGAAGGCGGCAATTGACTTATTCTATTATTCTTTAACCGGGGCGTCATAATCGCCACCAGCGCCCCCTAACATGAGGCAGGAGAACTGCGTGCCTCACCCAGTGCCTTTTTGCAGGCGTTTTATGATTGCTCAGCACAAGAAACACGTAGCTCACATACAGTTGTTAACACAAACAAACACTGTACATCATATACATCAGCTAAACTATGTAAACTCAGCTCATATAGTACAAGTGGTTGAACATTTTAATACCGACATACAGAGAGACAGCAATACCGTCTGATTGCATAGTCATTGCGCAATCCAAGGTGAGGCTCAGCGCGCTGCTGCCTCACCGCACATCTCTCCGTAGTATCTGAACGGCAATTGTGGAAATTGAGCGATTTTGGAAATAAAACACCCAAAAATGGTAAATTTAAATGGAAAATGACTGTAAAGCACAAATTACTGAATAAATATAGTCATTTAATTTTTTTTTCTCCATAATGACAGGTGAGGCACAGCCTCACCTGCCTCCCCTGACTGCACGTCACTGTTTAAATCAGTTTATCACTCTCAGTTAAATAATTAGCATATCTGAAGGATGAATCCTTTACTACAATTTTTACCAGTCATTCTCTGCCGTTAACAACATCACAAACAACTTCTTAAGTGTGAATAAATATTTATTTAATAAAGTGACAACTATGAATAAATGAGGGACTAATGGAATATATGCATGGACAATAAAATAAAATGAATATGATAAGGTATGGAATTATTCATTTCTGGAGCGATGGTGAGAGATGGAGATGTTTTAAGGTTTAATCTAAAAGGAATGGATTTGATACCTAATCTAATCAATCTTCTCTAAAGATGTTAGTAGGGAGTTTTAAAGTAGTGACACCAACTCTTTGTCTTAAGCGGTAGGAACGATTCAGCCTACTTTTCCGCAGAGTCTTCTTGGCGTCGGTGATGGCGGAGCGTCGGTGTGACGAGTTGGTGACGATAACAGCACAGCTGATGCGGGTCTCTCTTGGACCGGTAGATAGGACTGGTTGATTGGTCTGCAACTCCAACACCCAGCTTCGCTTGAGAGCGTTGTAGGTGTTCAGTCAAAGGCAGTAGACGACACTTGGCAATGTCTTTGTGTTTGAAGAAAGAATCTGACTCGTCACGTCTTCTTGATGTCGTTGCTATGGCAGCAACTTCTTGGCTTCTTGATCCGTCGAAGAGATTGGGTCTTTCTCTGATATCCCAGCTGTCTATGCTGGCTAACTTATAACGATGATGGTTAGTACTTCGGTTCGTAGAGTATAAAAATGAATAAAGCTAGAAAAATATTTAAGTCACTATAAAAATCGTACGTCAGGGAAAAACATCCGACGAGAAACAAACAGAGCTTGAAATATTCAAGCTGTTCTTAAAACAAGGTTACTAAGTTTAAACGTGACTAAGTACCTAAAGAAGAACTGAAACGTAAACAGAAAATGGAAATTAAAACTAGAATGTGGTAGGAAGTGGAAAGTGCGAAAGTACGGAGAAATTAGAAAGTACAAAAGAAAGTCCAAAAGAAAGTGCAAAAGAAAGGAAGCGTCTCTCTGGTTTTATGAGTTAATTATTCAGGGCGTGTTTGGATCGGGTTTCCAAATTCTTCGCGCGGAAAGAGAAGAGAACGCCTACTCCTTTGTCTTGAGATGTCTTATTGCCTGATCTTCTTAACCTATTTTATATTACTAAATGTAACCATTCCGTCACTCATCATGGCTCGTTAGCAATGTTTTCATATGCGACAACATTATAACACGACAAGATGACGTATCTGAATGGCAAAATCAAAATAATTCAAAAGCATCAATAAATTAATAAAGTCAAGTTCTCTTTACAGTGACAATTTGCTAATACTAAAAGATTGTGGTTTCTAAAATAACAATTCCAATAGTTATGATTTCAACTAATAGCTACTATTAGTATAAGAACATATCTAAGGTTCTACATTCTTTAACTTCAACAATGATTAAAAGAGAGAAAATACTTTTAAAGCCACTTGATGGCAATGTTGATACTTCTTTACTATGACAAATTATATGAATTTGGGTTAACTTTATCGTACAAGGATCAAAATAGTCTCATTGTGATCGTTAGTACTTCCTGAACAACAATATATAACTTACCAGGTTACTGCAATTTCAATAGTCATATTATCAAACATAGGCTCTTTTTAAATGCAGATCAGAGTCTGGTTCTGGGAGGAAGTTATTTACGACCCCTTATCTGATCCACTCCCTTGGTCACTCTTGGAGAGGGGAGCAAGACAGTGTTTGGTATGTTTGCATGTGTGTGTCTCTGAAAAGGAAGAATTAGTACATTGCAAGCTTAAAACATAATAATAAACGTAATAAAATAACATTAAGTCTTCTAGACTTTACCCATATGAAGTAGAAGTAATTTAATTCAGTCTTTGTAGTTCCTGATATCGCATTAATGTTCTTTCGATTCAGAACTAATTAGTCCAGAAACCAGAGTGGGGAAATTCCACAGAAGTGTAAATCTGTCTATTTGGCTCAGATGACATCCAGAACCTCAGGAGGGTCTGATAGCGTGGGTCTGTCCAGCGTCTGGACATGGCACATTTATAGCTATAGGTGTAAAAGGTTTATCTGTTAGAAGAGTTCTTCTGCAAAACAACTCCGTAAATTTGCATTCCAGAGAGGGGGAGAATTGAGAGGAGCTCAGGTTCCTACACCAGTCTTTTGACATTCAACAGAAACCCATCACATGCCATTATTAGATGCATTTTGAAGCATTTTTCAAGTAAGAACCATAACGGTATTTGGTTATATGGAGACTTTGATCACAGAACATTTTGGTCTGGTTTTTCATCATATACAGTTTAGAGATGTAAGATACATTATGTTAAAAGGCAGCTCTTGTGACAAATGGGATTTTTTTTGTATACGTAATTTTGTTTTTTCCTTTACTTTTAAACTGTAAAATATTGTAGCTTAACTATGCTGTGTTTTCAACATTTGGTCTGAGCCAAGAATATACTGTGGTGATTTATCAAGTTCTTATTGAAAATGTGTTGGCAAACACTGCCTAAATATACACTTTTGGCAGAAACTGAGAATAATGTTAATCCACTGGAGTCCATATTCTATCGCAACCTCTCAAATGAAATATTAATTGGTGTTCAGTCTCTGTTTGTTGCACCAGTAGAGTCAGATATGATGAGTTCCTTTGGCTTACTGCATCTTTGACTCTTTTCAGCACTCGGTTGCAATTGTTTACTGTGTCTGTCTGTTATTTCATACAGGGCAAAGAAGCATACAGTACAGTTATTTCATGTGTGCTGCTGTCCACAGCTTTAGATGAGTGAGTGGTAGGAGTCAGTAGGAGCCTTTGGGATTCAATCACACCAGACAGCAAAGCAAAACAATAAGCTGCGAACAGCTTTAATTTGAAGAGAGCTACCAAGTGTTGATTCCCAATGGCACAGGCAGTCGTTTCACTTTAGAGCAGGGGTGTCAAAAATACAGCCTGCGGGCCAAAACCAGCCCACCAGAGGATCTAATCTGGCCCGTGGCATGAATTTGCGAAGTGCGAATGTTCTATGTAAAGTCTGGTTCCTGAACGCACCAGAGTCTTGTGTTGGTAAATGGTATGGACAGGTGTCAGTCTGTTTGATTAGCCAATTAGTGATGCTCAAGTTAACCTACTCCAGGTGGATGGGACAGAGAGCAGATAGACGAAGATGGACAGAATTGCATTAGGTTCAAATACAGCAAATTAATCAGGAGGAAATTATTTTCCAAACATGTTTCATGTTCATTTACCCACCTACATTCCTTGTAGGTCTTCAACATGCATATGAATATGAATCTTTTTTTGCTTGGTTTATTGCTCATCTCAGATTTATAAATATCTTAAATATCAGTTTGTGTGATGTGGAAGGAGGCAGAATAGGAACTGACTGCTACTTGCAGTCAGACTGGCCACAGAATGAGACATTTTTCAAACTGCAGCTTGATCATAGCTTCCTATGGGCCTCAACACTACAGTGAATATTACCGGAACACTGTGGAGGTTTAGTGACAACAGTTTTACACTATAAAACATGTTGATGGAAATGTCAGCTGATGCTACTGACAGTTTTTCTAATAGCCTTTTTGTGGTATTACAAAATGCACCTCTGGCAAAAAATGTATTTAAAATCTGATGTGCAGGCACTTGAAGCAAACCTCTGGCGTTATAATATCTATGTAATAATATAATATGCACAAATCAGAATCAGAATCAGCTTTATTGCCAAGCATGTGTGTACATACAGGGAATTTGCTTTGGTCCTACAGGAAAGACCATGGCCCCCGATGGGTATCGGCGCCATTTTTGGGAAATTGGGGTCAAGAAAGGGGAAAGGAACAAGAGGAGAGAGGAGGAGAAAAAAGCAGCTCCCAGACTACACACCTCTGGGGGAGTACAGTGTGGGACCAGTAAAAAACCTCAGCAACATAAGCACATAAGAACACACTTTACAACACAATAAGTCAAAAACAACTTGCACCAGGGAGGGGGAAAAGGGAGGTGAAGGTATTCCAGTTCAGACAGGCAGCTATCTGCGTTATTGGACCCCGCCTGTTGGACTGGATGGGTAAAAGCTGCGAAGGCGTGGGATTGGGGGTAGGGAGGTGTAGTGCATATGTGCATGTGAGTGGGTGTCCTTGTGGTGTGTGTACATAAGCCTGGAGAGTTGCTTTGTCTAGCCTCCCAGTCAGTGCCTCAGTTCGCAGGATGTCATCGCGATAACACAGCAGGTTGCCATGGAGACGTCCCTGATTGGGTCCCAGACGAAGTTAACCATCGCAGGTGTCCATGAAGGAAGGGAGCAGGGATGGGACAGAGCGTCTCACAGCAGCGATCTCATGGGGTGTTTGTTCCAGCAACAACCTTGGCCAAGGCCCGCTGGTTCCGAGGTCCAGATTAGAATATGATTGTTTGGGTTAGGGCGAGTAGTCGCATTTCAATAGACACGGCTTACAGTATTTGTCCATTCTGGTCTCCAGGTCCGTCCATTCGCCTTTGCAAAGCCGAAAGCTTCTACATGATGTTTTCCATGTTGCGGCTACTGACCACATTCAGAGCACGAACAGCCTTGTCCAAGGTGGTATCCATGTTGCGGTTAATAATCACAGTCAATCTCTCCATGGTGTTATCCGTGTTGCGATTTATAGCCACAGTCAGTGCGCTCAAAGCTCTCTCCATGGAGATCTCCATGGCGCGGTTACCGGCCACAGTCTGAGCGCTAACAGCTCTGCACACTCCATCAATTAATTCGGGCAGCTTAAAGGGGCTTTGGACTGCTGACACCGACCGAATTTTCTGATACACCAGGGCAGTGCCTAACCCTAATCCAATCAGCAAAAAGCCTGTTATCATGGTTCCAAATATGTAAAGATCCTCGATGTCCTCAACGGAAAGAGGTGCCAGGCACGCGACCCTCCACTTCTCCCAGGAGTCCATCGTCTATCCAGCAGCAAACGTTCCGTCAGGGCAGGTAGGTTCCCCCGAACCTAAGCTTCTCGTCGAGAAGATTCTGTCAATTGCGTTGAGAGACCAGTTCACCAATTCCATGATTTAGGATTTAGAGAGCAGTGCAGAAAGAGGCTCATATGCAGCATATATGTTAATGCTGCAATAAAGTAACACTATGTTTTGACAGAACAAGTAACACTGAGACAGACAAAACATTTATCGTTATTACAAAGGTTTTTTTTCTTTTTGAGCCATATGTATTGTCATTGAAAAACAAGGGGTTCTGTCTCGCTGACACTGCTGCGGCTTTCTGGTGAATAAGACAGGAAGTGACTGCTGGGCAGAAACCTTGACTGTAGAAAACATAAATTTCCATAGATATGAGACAAAGCCTTGGTGGTACCTTTGATATTTCATGGAGCATTTCTTTAGCCATTTGATTTTGATAAGGTTAGAGACAGTCTACCAGATGGAATAGCAGCTCCAGTAAATATGCCTTTCCTTGCCACAGATTCTATTATGGGGAGCAGATGACTGACCTCATAAACATGCGGGAAATAAATATGTCAGGGATCATCTAGATGAGGCTGGAATAATAGAGCAGTAGAATAAAGGCCAAATAATCATCAAAAAAGAAGATGAAAACAGCTGGGCACTGTGGTGTTCCTTTCAGGTGTTTTGTGCTGCACTGGTTTCAATCACTAGATCAAGATCAGAGAGGACATTTTTCCTCAGTGGTCTACCTGAAGAAGCTTTTGATTACAGTTTGCTAGGTTGAGTCCTCTATCTAATTTCACAAAGAGAAAGAGCTGATCAATGTACGAAGCCATGATGCTTTGTATGTGGCATAATACGGATTAGAAGGAAGATCTGGGGCTTGTCGTGTGGACTTCTTAAATATTTCTTAAGTACTGTATCCACTGATACAGATTATGAATGCCTGAAAAAGTCACAACAAATGAATCCTCACTGGCATAATATCTGAAACAAATTCACCTTGGCAAACACAAGCAAATTAAGGCACTGTAAATACTCACAGCTAGTGATGGGCAAGGTACTTGATACTGTATGTGTAGTGAGCTAAGCTCAGCTTCACTACACAGAAGCTACCACCCATAAAAATGTAGCAAGCTAAGTTACAATCTGTCAAAAGTGCAGTGGTTTAAGTTGAGTTTTGCATTATTATAAGTTGAATTTTATTTAGTTCAACTCAGTTAACTGTTCAGTTATCTTTTTTTTTTGTAGACACTTTTTGCTGCATGTGAGACAGGAAGCATTGTAAATAAACACCTTGTGGTGATTTTTTTTTAACAAACTGCTGGAATCTGCCTCCTACTTTTGCCGCTCTGGTCAGATCGCAACATTTAGTTTAGTTTACAAATTAACATTGTAATTGTATTTGCCTCAGAACTGTTATTTTACTGTAATTTAACTGAATTGGTATATTTCAGCAAGAATGCCCTCTGAAATTGTAAATAAAATACAGTAAGTAAATAAAAAAACATGATAGCAATGAGCCGTGTGTTCGAACGTGTGTTCTTATGTTTGTGTTCGAGGTCGTTGACGTCGACAGGAACTTTTTCTTTGGGTTGCACAGAAGGCATCTCAAAATATATTTCTTTTCACTGGTCTCCACTAAAGTGACATACTTTTGAAGGTATGGCCACGGTGTATGCTTATGTTCTTCCACGCATCTTGGGCTCTGTCTCAAACACACTACAGAAACTCACACCACCACAACTATTAATGTAATTGTCATGTCATGTCTTCCGTCATGTCTTGTCTTTTGTCTTTCATGTCTTGTCTTTCGTCTTTTTTGTCTTGTCTTTTTTCACAGTCTGTTAGTTCTGTCATGGTTTAGTTGTGTTTTTGTTATCTTTAGTTCTTGGTTTTTTCTTAGTCATGGTTCAGTTTTTCATAGTCATGGGTTTTGTTCGGTTTCCTGTTTTATTTTGTTATGTTCTTTGATTTCCTGTTAGTCATGTCTGTGTGTTCCCTCTTGATTAGATTATTGGTTTCACCTGTGTCTCGTTTCTTGATTTGCTTCACCTGTGTCTTGTCACTCTGTTCCTCGTGTGTGTATATATAGCCCTGCTCTTCCCTTTGTTCCTTGTCTCGTCATACTCGTTGCGTGTCGTTCCATGTTCCTCGTTCCATGTTCCTCGTTCCATGTTCCTCGTTCCATGTTCCTCGTTCCATGTTCCTCGTTCCATGTTCCTCGTTCCATGTTCCTCGTTCCATGTTCATGCCATAGTTTCATGCCACATCTTGTTAGTGTTTTGGATTTTTGTCTTTTTGGATATCCTGCCACCTCAGCAGCGTTCTTGGTTTTGTAAGTTTTGTTTTGTAATTAAAACACCTTTTTTGCCAACTTCTGCCTCTGCCTCTCAAAGTCCTGCACTTGGGTCCGAAAATCCCTTTCCCCGCTTCCCCCTTTTGTGACAGTAATAGACAGAGAACGTATCATTAGCATAACCTTGCAAAATGAGTTGGGTATTTCAGTAGATTAAATGGCAACCAATAAGTAAAATGCTTATTAATAATCAGATTGTTAAAATAATAACAATAAGCAAAAAAAAGAACTTCTGTTAATTTCCACTCAGTAGCAAACATCAACATCACTTCATAGGGCCCTGGGAACAATTCCGTTGTCATTTGCGCTTCTTGCAGAGTGTTTCTGTTTGCTGGTGTTTTATTCTTTTTCAGTGTGTTGCGAGTATTTGCAGTACACCTTTAAACCAACATTTGTTGTGTTCTGTACTTGCACGTGTTTTCTCAAGTTGCAGTGCGATGGGCTCTCTCGGCTGCTGTGGATGAAGCTGCTATTAAAAAGCGGCAGTATTTCAAGAGGTCAATCAAGAATTAGGCTTCTAAAGAGATATGTAAACACTGAGGCAAACCTACACAGTGCATTTTCATCCTGTGTGTTAAAACACACGCTGATTGCCATCATGCTGCCTTGGTGACACACACTGCTCTGTAGACATGGATGACCAAACATGTCTGAAGAGTGCAGTAAAAGATAAATAAATGGAGCATGGACAAGGCACCCAGTGTCAGAGATGTTCTCCAAAACACACCAGTCCGTGAAAGGCAGGACAGATGCAAACCTCCAAGACATCCCATGGTATTCTGCTAGAAAGAGTAGTAGAGTGTTTTCTGGTAGTGAGCTTTTATAGAGGATGTCTCAGACAGGTTGTATATCAATGTTTCTCCGTCAGGATAATGTTAAGACCATTGGAACATAAGGCTTTGACTGGATTATTAAATGGATTTTGGAAATGAAAAGCAATTGGTTTTCAGTGATCTGTATGTCTTCGTATGGGTCAGAAATGGTGAAAAACCAAATGAGAAGGTTCACTTTGTCTGCTATGTGGGGGAGAAAGACGCCAGCCTTTAAAGCCGCACTAATCAACATTTTAGTTTTACTGCACTAACAATGGATCAAATGGCTCATTGTTTTGGTTTTATTTCTTAGGTTAAATCAGTCTGTTCATACTCATACAACATTCAAATGTAATGCATGCATTTAACACTCTACTCAACCCATACCCAGGGGGTTAACAAAGTATGTACCTAGTTATTGGATACGTAGATTAAGACAAATATCAGCCAAATTTTTGACGGGTTACTGGTCTTTTATTAATCAGATGTCCAACCAAACTTATAATCCTTTTCAGGGGTCACCAATACGGTGCCCGCGGGCACCTGGTCTCTGCAGGGACCAGGGGATGTTCTAAAAATAATACTCGAGCGCCTCTAAAAATTGTATTTAATTGTGTTGCTGTTCTTTTTATATCAATAACACTTGCATTACTGTAGAGTTGAACATGGTATTATTTAATTAAAATTATATATATATATATATATATTATGTTTTATGTATATATGAACTCTGACCTCGTCTGTTATCAAAGTTCAATATTGCGCGCAAGACAAACTGTCATCTTCGTTTTTACCGACGTAGGGAAGTGGCTGCGGCTACATTGAGGAGCTAGATGAGGGTCCTAACAACAGAAAAACATGGAAGAAAAGCCAAAGAAAACGTACCACTTTGTGGTACGTCCCACAGTACGTTTACCACAGTAAAAGAAACATGCGTATAAGTCATTTATGGGGTTACTGTGGCAACAGCAAAGCGGCACAATGAAAAGAGACACTTCAGCTTCCATGCTAACTGCTAACTCCCCGCCTGGCAGCACACTACGGGCGGAAAATGACCGTGAGTTAAAGGCAGTGTTTTTACCAGGGACAAGCGGTCAGGGCAGGCAGGTGAGGCAGTGCTTCACCAAGCATAGAAAAGTAATGAAAATAAATCATGCTATTTGTCCATTGGTCTGATATAAACCGGATATAAATGCAATTTCTGTGTCCTAATCCTCCAAAGCCTAATTAATGTATTTCATGTATGAGTGTAACATATTTAGTCTTGTTTATCTGACATTAAACCGCATTGAATAACGATATGAGACAGTCAGTTATGCCTCGTGGAAGAGGGTGCTAGTGAGCTACGGGTTCATGCTGTTGCTTTTCTTCTACGCTGAGTCAACTGTACTGTCGTCCATTAATTGGATATTTTCTCTGTGCCAGAAATAAGCAATTGTAAATCTAAACCATATATAGTCAATGATCTAAACCTTCAGTCAAAACAGGAAGTGGTAAATGATGGGAGATATTTTATTATTAATATTTAATTACGATTTGGTTTTAAATTAATTTCTCATTTGAGATATTAAACGTAACCAGTAAGTGTGAAAGCTGTGAATTTAAGCTTAAGTTTGTACAAATGTGATATGATTTATTTAAGTATGTGAAAGAATGTGTTTATATGTATATATATTACATTACTGGTAGTTTGTACAGAAATGGGACAAAGTTCATGATTCGGTCAAAAATATCACTAAGGTGTTAATTTGAACAAAAATAAAACAGGTGAATTTAATTAAAGTGCTGCAAATGTGCTCATTCATACAGTGCAGTCAAGAAAGATATGAGTCAGAGAGACATGTGATAGCTCAATTGTTGAAACTGAATTATAGGAACAAAAATAATGAAAAATGTTGCATGTTTAAATAATTAGGTTTCTACTATGTAAATCATTACTAATATTTATTGTGAGGATTCATTAACAACAATATGATATAACAGCAATCACTAATCAGAGCAGACAGCCTTATTATTATTATTACTATTATTAAAGGTGAACTTTGTTATTCAATAAGTTTGTATCAAAGGTAGCCCTTTGAATTACTCAGTACCCTTGAAGTGGCTTTCAGTTTCAAAAAGGTTGGTGACCCCTGATTTAGAATCTGTTAGCTAACATGTTGATTGTCAGTGCTGCATTTACAGCTCGTTTTTGCTTCCCCCAAGTGGACATAAAAATACTTACTGGCTTGTTAAATGTGCAGAACACACTCTGTTCCCTTTAAATTAGAGTGTGTAACCACTGTGTGAGCTTGAGAACAGGGAACACTGTGAGTGATAATTGATACCGTTTATGCTACCGTTTACGTCTTATTTTGGTGCATACAGAATTTTCTTTCTCTGATGCATTTAATAACATTTGTAATCGAATGTTATTAAATTTTAAACTAAAACTGTGCTTATGTCAACCCTATAATTCCCACTATGACTATTAGTCAGGATTCTCTAATTGTCTTGGCTGAACCTATTACCATAAATTGTGAAGCAGAAAGCCCGGTGTTTTCCATGAGGGCCCAGTTCCTGCCCATTAAGGAGTAGTCTGAACATAAAAGGGGTGGGAGAGAGAACAATCGAGGGATGTTCCTACAATTCCTGGAGGTCTTCTCACAGCCACAAGTGCCACTGGCAAACATGTGCTCCTAACCTTCTCACAGCAAAAGGAGAAAAACAAAGAGTTGTGTCTTCTCTTTTCTTACTGCCTGTATATGTTGCATTCTCTGTAGTTCTGCATTCATATCAGATTTTTGCAGTAATATGATATGCATGAGGCCAGTGTGATCGAGCTGGAAAAATCCCAGCCACTGTGGAGGGAGGTGTGGAGGGGGGCATTGGATGAATTTATAGATAGGCTATCTCCTGAATGCAGCCTTTGATATCTCTGCCAATGAATTTAAGCTCTCCAGAAAGAGATATGAGAGAGCTGGGAGAGTCAGAGCCAATCTAGGCCCAAGTGCACAAATTCATTCGACAAGCTGCTGATATCCTTTTCTAAGCACGACATGTTTCATGTGTGAGCTGTTAAAGCCCTTCCCTCTCTCCTCCATCTTTACAATGTGTTTTAATATCTCTGTTTCTAAAAAGCTGATGGCTGTTAGGCGCAACAGCCAACTTATTTTGTTTACTTTCTAAAACATCAATTAGAGACAGGAAGACAAACAACATTTATCATTGGGTTGTCGTGACAAAGTTGGTCTTAAGATGAGCCTCAAGTTTAAACAAGCCACACTGTAGGTTCAGTCTGACACTATTGCATTGGCCACTCATTTAATTTCATTACAGTGCTCTGTGATTATCTTTTAATCTGCAGCTGATAAAAACAAGATGTCAAGCCACGGATTTGACTATTGCTGTAATCCAGCTACATGCCATCCACATGACAATGAGATCAGTCTATTGAACACTATTCCCTATAATCTTTGAATCACAGGAGATCAGCTGATTCATGAATATGTTTTACAGCTGAGGCTGTATTATGATGTCATACACACTGCAACAAACCGCACACGCAGGCATGAACACGAATTCACTGTTATTTAGTATGGTACTGAGCAGCTTTTGCTCAGTCTAAGACTGCTCCCTGCTGGTCACAAGAAGTCATTACAACAATATCAGAAGCAGACCTAAATTACACTGAGCAATTTCTTCCTCTGTTTCTGTAGCAGGTCTGACAGTTTGATTCATAAGACATGCCTTAGGGTGTGACAGCTGCATAAATTTGATGATAGTTCACCTGTTTTAGCAAGGAGTGTGTGAATCTATCATACACGTACCGCCATTGAAGGGTTTATCATAATCAGAAGGCTGGGATGGTGAATCACTGTGTCAAATTCTCTGGCTTCGCAGATCTAAACCTGTTTCCACCACAAAAACGAGCTAACAAAGATAAAAAAATAAAATAAAAAAATGTCCACATGGTGAATATTAGGTCACAGTGAGCATAAAGGGATGTAACATAATAATTGCAATCCATTTTCCCATGTAGTATAAGAAAGATAAAAAACATACAGAGGCAGGACATTGTAATTACAACTCAGTCTGTGCTTAATAAATAACGCATACATTAACACAGTGCCATAGAATAAAACATAATGCTTGCATTAGAGGTAGAGTATAATTTAATTAATGTAATCTTGCATTATTTAAACTAATTAGTTTTTAGAGTGCTGCAGTAAGGTTGTGTCATAACTCATTGCCATCACACTATAAAATACTTGCAGTGCATCCAGAAAACAAAGCTGAAACAAAGGCAGCTGGCAACTTTTTTCTTTTTCTTTTTTTTTTTTTATCTCAACTGATTAGTTATACCTATTATGTATCTATCTTATAAAATGTAGTAGTATTGTCATTGGGAACATGCTTATACTGAATACCTTTCATAACTTGACTGAACATGCATTGTACTTAATCATGGTCAAAACAAAAAGATAATTACACTTAGAGACTATATCTCTTAGCATGTTAATAAAACATGCATGAAAAATAAAGATGTATGCGTAACATTCCAACGTGTGTTTGTTTTCTGGGTTTGCCATTAAACTACATATTACTCAAAGGCTATGTGAACATATTACATTGATATGAGGTTCATTTTCCTTGACAGTGCTAATGATAAGACCGAACAGCGCACTGAGCGCACTACAAACATAACTGGTGACTGACAGGCGGCCCCCACCATCCATCTGTCCTCCAGTAGCGCTCCCATCACACAGGGTCCAGATCTATTAAGCAAACCTGGACTGTAAATGCCCTGCGGCACAGCTTTTATGTGACACTCCGCAAATGACATCACAGATCCTGCAGGGATAAAATGGTCCCTCCATCACTGAGCCATGTGTGATTTATAAATGCCCAAGAAACTGCTCATTCTAATTGCTTTCACTTGGAGCATGCACTTAAAGCAGCAGCACACTTCTCAGCTGGTTACATTGCTAAGGGAATCTGAAAGTTCCATATAAATGTACACATTTGTTTTAAGGGAGCAACATAACATTTTGATGAAAGTTTGGAATAAGTTAAAGTTCAGTGAGTTGCTGTTGGGATGGAAATTGTCGTAACTTGTGCCTCTGGGGTTTGTTCACAAAAGTAAGCATATTAATGTGAGGTACAGCAGAAGAAACACCTTAAGGCAAGCGATATAAGCTCCAAATTAAACCAGCAAAAGGTTTTGGGTGGTTAAATTTTGAGCTTATAACATTCTCCGGTGTGCCACTGTGTGCTTATATTGAATATATTGTAGATTTTATTGTGATAAATATAAATATATATATTTTTTTTAATTTATGCTTTTATACTTGTATTGCTTCTGAGCCAGCGAGCTGCTAAAGTGAATTTCATTGTTTTTCTTCTATACCTGTGACTCATGGAAACAATTGTTGTTGAATTGGATAGCAGATAAATGAAACAATATCTCTTAAACAAAAGCTTAGAAAACCCAGTGTTGGACAAGTTCTTTGGATCTGCCATCCTCCATTAAAATGCTTACTGTTACATTTACACCTAAGTTAAAACTTCTCCAGTGGTATTTCACAAATGTATATAAGATAAAGCGATGGAAGGATATGGATTCTGGCTCATGAGATTTGAGAAATATTTCTGCATATGCAAAATTTGACTTGGAGGTCAGACCGTTAGTCTCATAGCATAATTGCATAAGTCATTTTTGGCCACTGTTACAATATCAATAAATAATAGCAATGTGCTTGTTAAAAATTGTGTTTTCCAAAAACG
The DNA here is from genome assembly GCA_005024645.1 of Planiliza haematocheilus. Classification (NCBI taxonomy): domain Eukaryota; kingdom Metazoa; phylum Chordata; class Actinopteri; order Mugiliformes; family Mugilidae; genus Planiliza; species Planiliza haematocheilus. The sequence goes on from SRSE01000261.1 coordinate 25,030, forward strand.
TTAGACAATGACTTAGGCAATTATGCTACGAGGCTAACAAAATGAAACAATGCATGCTATTTATGCTCTTTAGAATGAGCATAGCGTATATGCTATATGCAGAGCATATTGTGGCGTAGTGTTAAAACTGCTACTTTGTAGCTTAGTGGATGTGACAATTACAGCGTTGTCATGATTCCAGTGAGGAACACTTAGGTGGAGGTAGAGGTTAGGAAAAGAATGGGGTCATGCTCGGAAGAAACCCTAGGTGCTGGTGAGAGCCCACTTTTCACTTTTCATTAATGTGATTAGGTGTGTCACGGTGTTGCAGGGAATGGAAGGACCCAAATGCAAGATGCACTCATGGAATGCAGCGTGAATTAAGTCAGTTTAAGTCAGAACAGAGAACACTAAATGAGAAAACAGGAAGGTGGACGTTTTTGTAGGTGAAGGAAAAGAAGACGATGATGAAGAAGAAGTTGTTAACAGCAGTCAATGATTTTGTAGCTCTCTTTAAAAAACCTTTCTGTTGGTCAAAATTAACCGTGGAGCTGAGTTTGGAACAATATTCAGATGTATTTATAGACTTATGACACAAGGTATGTCATCTGAATTTATCTCTTAGTATTTTTCACAAGAAACATCCCAAAAACCCGTCATGATGCATGCCTGTGGGACCACAAATTCCAGATGCTCTTTTGTTTTTTTCTCTTTTTCATTTTAGAAAAAAATCAAATAACAGTTGTTTCTCCTGTTTTAATTTCTGGTTTTAGAAGCAGACTCGACACACCAAAATAATAAATAAAAAAAATACATAAAAATGCATGGACCATATAAAAAACAAGAAATATATACATTCAAATACAAGAAATATATACAGGATGACCCTAATAAGGAGGAGCACATAGACAAAAGACAAGGTAAGCCATGTGAAAGCAATGACAAGGGAGACAAGAAGTAAAACAAACAGAGACCATGTAAGTGCATCACAATCGATACATACAGAAACTTTGATAAGTTGTCACTGGTAATGATGTGATAGCCAAGCAGTTAATAAACAGATGGAAGAGAAGACGGGAGCTGCTAACGCTAAGCTTTACATAGAAATGGTGACTATGTTAAATCCATACACCTGCTGTTTGGTGTCCATTTATCTACTTTAAATTCTTAAGGTACCGCCATACTTCATGACAATCAACTGTAGAAGGTACAGAAGCTATGGGAACACTATTTCTTAACACATTTCTAATAATGGAAACTATATTATATCATAAACGCCATGTCCTTGACACCTTTCGCATGTCAGAAACAATCTTATAGCTATATCACCTTCACATACTCTGCTCGTAACATGTAGGATTCTCAGTCGACACAGTGTAACATGTACTGCCATGCCCCACTTTCTGTAGTGCTATATGGTGCCTACAGAGCTGTATTCTTCTTGGTCACAAAAAAAATACATCTTGGAGAGAGAAATTTGAGAAATTGCAGAGGAGACGCGAACCACGCGCATGCTTCCTCTTCTGAGCACATATTTTCAGAGAAAGGGAAAAGAATTCCCCTGTGGATTTATTCCTTGAGCATGTTCTGTTCTTCAAAGCCATTTCAAGCTCATGCGTGTCTGAATCCTATGGAGGTTCTCTTTAGGAGGATTACCATAATGAGGCTGCACTTGAGCACAATAAACAGCTGCTTCTGCTCTTTTCTCACCTGCACTTCAGATCTTGTCTTTCACTCACAAGGTGGAAGACCTCCACCATCATCAAACTCTGCAGGACACCCAACGGGAGCAGATGATAACATGTGCAAGGTGTGGGGTTATGTTCTGGGACTGGACACACACAGAAAGCACAATCAGATATAGATTTAGAAGCTGCACGGATTAAGAATGAATAGAGGAGCAGTGAAGGACAAAACGGTAGATAGTGAATGGAGAATAGTATGTGAAGAAGCACAAAGCAGGTGACGGGTTGACTGTAATCAGTCTTGTTTAGGAGAAGGTGTGTGTGCATGTGCAAGTGGATGCATGTTATGGGGATGAACAGGGTTTAAGCAGAATAAATATGTGCAGGAAAGTGAAGAAGTTGTGAAGGTGAGCAACCTTGGTGGCAAAAGTAAGTCTGGTCTACTTAAAATTCACAAAGAAATAGCTTGCCTGTCCTCTCCACCACCGTATGAACAAGTTCATAAACCCAGTGAGTGATGGGATTAAGGCAAATCTGTAATCCAAACCCAAGAGTTATCTTACTGCTAGGCACAGTATCTGGAGCTAATATTCAGCTGACTGATGATTTCAGTATTTGGATCTCCGAGAAGTGGGATCCAAGAACACACTTTGTAACTGCAAAAGGGTCTGCCAGAGAGAACCAAGCTGTGATCTCTGAGATGGCCACCGTGAGAGCACATGCAACACATCACCAAGGCATGGTCATGATTAGATGTTCAAAGCATGAATATTGCATAGAATCATGGTAAACTGATATTCTGGGGAGCCTAAGAGTGATAACAGCCATTAGCATTGATCAGCAGACACATTCTGACACATACAGAATGTTTAGCTTTATAGTTATGCATCATGAGAAGCTTTTTTTTTTCAGTTTTCAAGGTTCCTACATTTTTTCAAGTTAAAGAATCCTTTCAGTGGTAAAAGCATTTTGTGCACTCTCAAGGGAGCCACCAAAAATACATTTTTAAATGCTGCCAGCAGAGGAGGATAGGGCTAACCTTTTTCACAGTCTCTTTTCTAGTCACTTTTCCTCTTTTTTTCCTTTGTTTCCTGAACTTGTTTTGTTTCCTTAGCACATTTTCACAGGCATTTGTTCCAACTGCGCCTCCCATTTCTGAGTTGCCATGGAAGCCATGATTTTTTCCCCCAGCGGCTGAAAACAACAGCTGTGTTCTGGAAAACCTTTCATGGGCTGACAATTGCTATTAACAAGTGGAGAGGAGGCACCTTCGTTCCACTGGCTGACTTATTCAAATCACTCCTTCTGTGAACAACTGGGAAGATAAGGAAGCAGCCGTATCCTATTAGGTGTAATCATAATTGACAGGTATCCAAAAACAGATTAAGTGCACATGGGCTTGTGTGTGCAACATACACAAATATCTGTGTCTGTTTCGGTTTGTTACAAGATAGTGCTTAGCCAGCTGGGACAGGAACAGCAGAAACTACAATCTGAAGGTGCATGCAGAGTGCATGAAACTGCAGTGCAGCTGTGTGGCTCTTTAGTGTCTGACTAAATGTGATGCACTATGCCATTAAGATACCAAAAGAGTTGTCCTTTATCAACAGTTAACAATCAAACTGTATACTCAAATGTATGACAAAGCATTATTAGCATTAGCATTACTAGCATTGCTACAGCTGTGTCAAAAACCTATTAAAACTAAGCTGTATCTGAAATATAAGCACAGAGAACAGAAGTGATTCCCTATGATCCATTTACTGCATACCTTGTATGAGTGCGGCAAGCGATCAGAAGCAATGTTTCCTATATTTCAGACAATCTTGTAGCCCTCTGACCTCATCTTCTTAAGACGTCAATGGTAGTCACGTTTCCCAAGGGTCAGTGAAGCTGTGTTCAAGGCTCTTGCCGGCCCATCACCATGGTGAGATGTATGTTGATTTCATATGTATTTTAAGCAATAAAAAACAGCCAAGTCACATCCAAATAAACGTCCTTGGTGTGATAATTGGACATGTCTGTTTCATAGGAGGAGTGGTAGTGTTATTGTCTGTGGCTCAGCACGCCATCGGGTGTGAATCATCTCAGTTCTGTTTTACTGGATTCAGTTTCACACCCTCTTACCAGGGCGTACCCTCTCTTGTTTAAAGTGTTAAAATTGGTAGGTTTGGTGAAAAGAAAGACCTCAAAGCTGGTGCTGTGCTGACTCCATGCTAAAATTAACTAATTCAAAAGTAATTTCCATTTGCTCCCAATCCAGTAGTTTAGGCACCATCTGGTGCTCCTAATAAGTTCATGATGATTCATTACCTGCTTTAGATACACTCTTGAATAGTTATGAGATTGCAGACCTCATACGGCATCAGTTGAAGTTGCAAGGCCTTGATAAACCCAGACCCACCGAGGTAACAAAACCCCTGCTACTGTTCAACACTGAATGTGTTGTAATGATTTCGACATTAAATCAGAAACAGTTGTATCTTGGTTATATTAATATTCAATTTTTTTTTTTTTTTTATGTGCATGAATAAGTAAGTTGAGGATATTGAAATTGCCTACACTGGTTAAAATAAAATAAGGTTGAGTTATTATTAAATTATTATTGTTATTTTGTCAGAATAAAACAAAGCAATGTTTTGCTCATTCGGGTTGTCCAAGCCATCAAACGAAGTCAAAAGGGGGTATAAATTCACAATAAAAAATTGAATCCTTGAATAGGATGGTGATGGTGACTAGAATTTTGACTGTACTAAGGTGAACATTCAGATTCTGTCTACGCCTTGTACCTACACCTTCAAAGACACCGAAATCTTCAAAGAACCCCCAGATAAGGGAACAGACACAACTTGGAATTACAAATTTATTTGGATTACATGCACACATTTACATTATGCCACTTTCAGAGTGTGACCATTACTGTATTTAATTACTTAACCAAATGTAAAGATGTGAACTGCTGTACATCTACACAGTCTAAACTATATTGTATTTTTACTTTTAAACCATGCAGTGGCAACACAGATATCAAAAGGTTTTAAATATGCATCTATTAACCTGAATACGATTCCTTATTTGATTTTAATGAGGGTGTAGATGGACTTGCTAGTAAAAAAAAAAAAAAACAGCTCATTATACACACCATGTTGTTTCCCTAACAAATCACTCTGCTCCTGGCACTACTTTTCCTGACCCAGATTTACACTGAGAACCGTATAACTAATAATCCAGTGTGTCCATTCATAAAGACAGAAGGAAACACTTCTAGTTGGGGACTGAGATCCATGTCTCTGGAGTTAAGCTCCCCAGAGCTTGGCCCTCAGCGATCAGGAGCCTGCTCATCCTCTGCTTCTGCAGCTCTTGCTCCCTCCCCTCACCAACTGTAAGCAGCTGAACTGCTCACAGACACAGCTTTGTTCTATTTTGATACAGTCATAGCATCCTCTACAGTCATCCTTTTGACAAGTTTGAATGTTTTCTAGTTTCTTTTTGCTCTCTCACAGCTCTGTACCTCCTCTTGCCACATTTAAGTGTTGAGCATATTATTAGCAACTATTCTTGGAGAGCTAGAAGAAATGTGTGCAAAAGGTGATGTTGTAAATAGAAATTTAATCCTATCATACCTCATAATTATACTTCTGCAACATATAGAGAAGATCCGTGCGTATCCTATTCATTATTGAAGTGTCCAAAAAGACTTAGAAAGAAAAGATAAACATATCTTCAGATATTTAGATGCAGTGCTGTATGTAGACCACAGCTTGCATAAAGACCTGACATTTCCAAACTTATAAAAGGAAACAAATTATCATAATTGCAGTTTGAATCTGCATATAACGCAAAATTTAATGACGGCTGAGAGTGAATTTGTTTTGGGGAAAGTGTTGGCGTGACCCAGTTTGGAAAGTTGGCTGGTTTCTAAAGGATGCTGTTTGTGAGAACAATGCACCACTCCTGGAAAAATCCATTTTAAAGGGCTTTCAATTAATGCCTGTGCTTCACTGAGTAAATCAGCCCTCACTGCTCTGACAGGGAAGTGAAGCATATACTGTATTTGGTCAAAAATGAAAACCTGCTACTGCAAACATGAGGCTCTCTGTCAGTAATGAAATTCTTATACCATTAGTTAATAAATTGGGAAAAGTGTTGGTTTTGAATGTTTTATTTTTATGAACGGAAACATTCTGAGGTTTCAATGAATGAATACCCTTGACATCTGTGGTCTGCTGTTGTCTCTCCTAAAGTGTGTGGTATCCTCATGCCAAGATCTACAAGTCTTATGTAACGGTTAGTTGAAAATAACATTAGGACCTTCTAGACAAAAGTTTTAGTTCAGCAATAACAAATGCACAAATTGCACTAAATTAAGAACTGAGGGTTAGGGAATGGACTGGTCAAATATTTTGAACTTTTCATTCTGTCAAACCATAGACAGAGGAGACAGTAACGTGACAATACAGAACAAAAAGAAGTTCATTTCTAACTGACTGTATGAATGCTTTCATATATGATTTCAAATGCCCTGAGTCCTGATTAAAGTGTTGCATAATGGATAAGTGAAAGCTGATAAAAAGATGTTATGTAAGAAAATTTAATGCAGTGACATTTTGGAACATGCAATCAGTTTGAATCACGCAGCAGTTATCTCACAAAAAACGGTTTGTATTTTAAAATTCATCACCGATTGTGTGAGCTCTGATTATGGGGTGTGAAGTAAAATGAAAGGAAGTCTCTGTCATAAAAACTGCAAAATGTATTTTATATTTCATACACATCTAATATTTCTGCTAGTTTGTCGAAATGATTACATTAGGATTATTGTGAAAATTTATATTATGAAATTCTTTTGCAGTGTAACTATAACTTTAAAATTGTGATTTTATTGCAAAATTGTAAACCATGCAAAACTGGTTCAGCAAGAAAATCACATAAGAAATAGGTAAGTCTTATATCAGGGTCATAGTGCAGGAGGGACAGCAAACCTTCACAAAATGTACTGCAGATGCAGAAATATATAATGATGGAATAATGTGCAAAGAAGCACACCTGAACCTGTCTGTGTAGCAGTTTAAATTAACTTGACACAGCCCTGTTCTGAGCTGCTATAGACACATGAGAAAGGTGAATTCTATTTTCATTTTTCTTTTTTTTCCCTACCAGTCTTTAAGAAAAGCTGGTCTTGATGTCTGTCTACTTCAAACTTCAAAGTAATATCTTATCTATGTTTAGTAAAATTATGTGTTGTCAATTGTTGGACAGTTTACTGTCTGTTGCTTTACGTACATTTGTACTGTATACTGGACCCATGATGCCTTGTGTGCCCTGTACCCTACTTAACCATAAAGTATGAATTATACATTTTAAAATTTAGATTTGCACAAACCTTTTCCCTGTCCATCTGAATTCAAACTATTTCGTCACCATTCAATAGAGAATCTTACCAAACTGCGTGCTGTCTTGTGATTGACAGGAAGACGTGTTGGCCCTTGATGTATGCTTCCCTGATTGCTGAGTTCAGCTAAGTCGATTTCCAGAGGGGACAGTTACAAACCACTCAAAATGAATCAAAATGATCTTGAAGCTTAACCACCCAGTGTAAATATAAGCAATTTGAAAGCCCCCATCAGCTGAAACAAAAGGCAGAGATGTTTAGGTTCGTCTCAGTCAGCCTCTTCAACAGATACAGATGACGTGTGGATGTGTAACGGTCCTACTCCATATAACACAGCAGAGTAGACTGCAAAACCAGCCCAGGAAAAATCCATAGAAAACAATGTGTGCATTTCAGAAAAAGACAACTGCAATATAGAGCCCGTGGGACAGAGTATACAGAACACATGTGCTATCCCTAAAGTAATTACTTTATTCTTCTATAGTACAATAACACAGAGGCCTGTAACTGTTCGTTATCAGAGCACATTTATTATTGGCATTGCTTTTTGAAAACGTTTTCTGTTGGACTTTTTCCTGTATTACACAACCTGGCCGTGTGATTCGAAGGACTTTCCCTCTGCTAGGAAATCGTGTGAATAACATGTAACCATGTGCAACCACAGGCTGCAAACACTCTGTTGCCTTGAATTATATGCGACAATAAATATGCTTCATACTGGCCTAACTTGTGTTACATACCTAAAAACCACAGATAATTAAATCCAGCTTTATTGAATTGCCTCATGCTGTTGACCGGCGGTAAAGCATGTCCCTTGTGCAGGCCTTGGTTTGCTATGTTGAACAAAACAAACAGCCACTTTAAGATTCTCATGGCAGCTGTTTGTTGTTTCTCCAAATCCGAGCGCAGCCTCTTCTACAGATAAATGTGTCCTGTGTGAATGATAAAGTTCTCTTCATAACACGGAGTGGATCTCCAGAGTGGATTCAATTACTAACCTGTGAAGAAGCTACTCAAGGTAAACAATGTGTGTACTTCACCAAAAGACATCAGCATTATAAAGCCTGTGGGGTGGATGCACAGGTGTGCCATTTCTAAACCTTAGTAACTTGTATTATTAATACACACTTGCCATCGCCTTTGTTGTTGAATTAACCAGGCCTGAAATCCCATGGTATTGATACTTGAGAACTCTTCTGTCAGCCAATTTCCCATAGCACACACCCCTGTCAAAACATGTGATTCTTAGAATACTTGACTGCCTTGACTGCTCCAGTATGTCCTATGAATCCTTATGGATAACAGGTAGTCAACATGCGATGAGAAGAACAATTCACACCTGCACACTGCAGACAATGAAGGAAGCTATCAGCGTTCCATGCCTGCCCTCCACCTGTCTTCTTAGTGTTGTGCTCCACGTGCCACGCAAAGCCAGGCGGGGAGAGCTGCTGGGAAACTGCAATCATAATCATCTCCTTTCAGGGCAAGACTCAAATTGGCTCTCCAGCTGTTTCACCGATTACACCTCCTTCACAGGAACTGACACTAAAAGATCCAAGTGACATTAAAAGGAGCGCTGCTGTAATTTGCTTAGGTACTTCAGTAAAACGGGCTTCATGAGCATTGGAGTGGAAGGTATGAAAACACATTTTTCTAATTAGTCCTCTTCTGCTTAAAAGTGACAAAAATGGGAGCTAGCCAGTGTCCACCGTGTTCATCTGATGACAGGAGCCATGCTTTTATCCTGTCTTTATTGTTTGTTTTGCAATTACAATGTCCCCATAAAAGCTAAGAAGCTTATGGACAACAAACTAGACATACAGCTGGCGGGGATTGAGAGCTGAACCAGTTTCAAGGATTTTTCTCATGACTTCATCATGTGGAAAACAGCCAATGCTGTACAAAAAAAACGGTGACAGCTGGATTCATCTTATGCAGTACACGACGTCTCTGCAGTCTTTCAATGGCAATTCTGATCTTGTTGTGGACTTTCTGACGCCTGTCTAGAACCATACATACACTCAAAATGAAAAAGCGCAGCCACTTGTCAAATACTATAAAGCAGCTGTGAAATTATAGTCCTTGGCTGTCTCACAAGGTTCAGCATTGAAAGCACTTCACTTTTATACTGTTTTGCTTTCCTGTCAATCACAGAAAGCCGACAAGCTCACAGCTTGCTTAGAGTTTAATTTCACTCTTAAGTATCCATGCAATGTAGTCTCTGGTCAAAATGTCTCAGGCACAGTTTTACAATAGAACCTTGACTTACTTTAATCTGTTTTAAATTGTTTTTTTCCTTTGTTTTTGTTTTTGTTTTTTTAATTCATTTGTGGATTGTGCGTGCACATACAGCAAGTGAGATAAAGCTGAACGAGTTTTCACAGTTGATTGAACATCTGAATACCCCTGGAGAGCTTGGCACTGTGTCAGAAGTTCTTTCCATATGTTGGTGCAAGGTTCTCATTCAGCCTCGGTCTCCTCAAACACTCTCTGCTGGGAGTGAAGCAACGAGAGGCCGACTGCTCGCCCATCTGTCCCGCAGTGGGAGCTCGCTGTGGGGCCTGGGTTTTCCTCAGGTGAACACTAATGTGCCAAGGGGAATTCCCTTTGAATAATACACTAGGCTATCTCTGAAAAGAACTTTATTACCCTGTGTTGATTTCTGTGCTTGGCCATAGGGGACAGTAAATGTTCTGCATTTTGGTTTAACACTATACTTAAGTACATCCAGGATTGTTTCATCTATACAATACTGGAGAGAGGGAATAAAATAATGTCCCATGGCCCTTGTCTTGTTGTGTTGGACAAATATTACTAATATACTCACAGCAGCTGTTTGTTGTTTCATAATTAAGAACACAGATGGTTTATATGTGTCTTTGTGAACATATGTTCACAAAGAGACATGACATAACAACTACATGGACCTATGTCATCTGTGCTTGTAGCCTGGTGTGGCTAAACTCAATTCTTAACAGAATATGAACCTAGTAACGCGGTATTTGGATTTTGGATGTGTGCTCTACTGTCCATCACTGCATGAACCCTGTCCAGTAATTTGACTGCCTGGCAGATCTTTACCAGAGCATAAGGAGTTTCCAACAGAGCGATTCCAGACCAACTTTCTGCCCTAAGAAACAAAGTTATTCTGGCTTCTAGGCTAGTTTGCTTGTATAGGGCTAGTATGTTCTTTTATTAATGTTGACATAATGGAGGTGAAGGAACAAGTTAGATGACACACAGTAATTATAAAACAACAACGTCCATATTAGGAGACTGTTTGGATTGAAGGCCAGGTTAACAAAACATTGGTCATTAATACAGAAGTCCACTACTGTGTTTTCCCATTTTAAACTTAAGCATAATTTACAGTGCTGTGGCCGCTATGGTGTAGGGGGTGATGTTATCAACAGCGTTTATACCTGTGTCCATATTGTTATGTAATTATACCGCCAAAACTGACTGGTCAGCTGTGTTTCACTCTGCATTTCGAGCAATGCTGACTGAAACTGAACCGAGCTGTTCATGTTCAAGTTAATACATGTGGATCAGCAGTTAGTTTCACAAAAATCACAGCAACAACATAGAGAAGACACGAACAAAGGTGAACCTCCTGTGCTTGTCTGACCAGACCAATCAAAGCCATTGTGGTCCACATCGCCGTGACACACAGTTACCTTTTTGTTGAGGTCGATGTCAGGTTAGTTTCTGATGTAGGGTCTGGAGCAATGCCGTAGCTACACCGTCAACATGCTGTGGTACTATATATTACTGCTGTTACATAATTACTACACTTACAACCATTTCCTTACTCTGTCTTTCCCTAAAACTAACCAAGTTTTATTTGTGTTCGATGTAATTAAACAGAAGCAACAAATATGTCCGCTGTAGCTATTTTATTCATTGTCATGACTTTCTTGCTAGGAAATGCTGTGCTGACATTACAAATGAACCCATCAGGAATGCAGGCTTATTTGAAAATTCGCTGATGCTGTTCTACTGTCCAAACTTCCGGGTTTAATGTTTATGTATAACACCCTGCATTTTCTTGGTAACACCTTATGTGTTGGAATTTGGCACCCTTGCTATTGAGTGTATTTGGTCTCATTGAAATTAGTCAAAAGCCCTTTATATACTTTAACTGACACTCAGTCAAATGCAGTATATCCATCTCTGGTCAGATCACAAATCTTTATCTTAGTGGTACGTATTAAAAAGACAAGAGCTTCCTCCTGTCCAGAGAGTGCTGACAATGCACTAAAGCTGTGCTATAACTGCCAAAATGCCAGAAAAAGAAAAACTTCAGCAGTTTAGCTGAGCCAATAAGAGCTGACTTTTGCTGTCTCAACCAGCTACTAACTATCACGAAACACCAGCACATGAATAATTTGTAAACATAAACCACGAAACAAACTGGTCCACACTTAGCCATACATTATTCAGTGATGCACTGATAAGAAAAAAGAGGGTTTCAGTCCACAGATCATTTCTCCGTGCAAGGTTACATAACCTCTGTGTAAAAAAAAACACACATACGTAATATGCCTAATCCAGTTTGTATTGCGTTTTGGAGTAATTATAAAGGTTGGACTACAAACATAGAGTTAACAAAGTATACACCAGTAAAGTTCCGAGCCTTAATCAATCAAGCTGTGGCAAACACACGCTGTTCCAAAACGCGACATGTGCCTTTTATCTGTGTCCCACAGCAGACGGAGTCCAGAGCCAAAGCTCTTTTATATCCTGGGGACGTATCTCTTTTGATAACAACATTCCAGCTGAGGAATCCAGACAAAGCAAAACACACTGGACAGGTCTCCAGTCTATCGCAGGGCTAACACAGAGAGACAGACAACCACTCACACTCAGACCTACGGCAAATTTAGAATCACCAAATAACTTAATGAAGCTGGAGTACCCATTGAGAACTCACGCAGACACAGGACACGTAAATCCCAGGATTCAAACCCAGAACCTTCTTGGTGTAAGGCATCAGTGCTAACGACCACGCCACTGTGCCCCATGTGATGATGACAGTGGATATTTTTCCTTTCTTTCTTGATTTCTTTCTTAGCTGTAACTCTTGCCTCAAGTACTTGGAAAGTCGACAGAGAGAATGTCACTCTGTAAACTGCTTTGACTTTTTTGAGACTGGCAAATGTACATATTGGTGGTAGGTGTGTTGGTTTTACAGCTCAGCCTATCCTAACCTAAGCTGAAAGCCTTTTCAAAACCTGTGGAAACGATCTGTCTTACCAGAGAGTGAAATCATCTTACTAGATTGACAATGCCAAAAAAACAACAACAACAACAAAAATGAGACTCTAACTCTGGGTGTATGATACCCACATTGTTCAAAATATGTCTTTGGGAAAACTGTCCATTTCAAAGGAAGGATTGCAGCACTCACGCTGAGTTTAATGGACCAAAGGAGGCAAGAAAATGAATAGCTCCAAGCCATGCATACACATTTTTTTCTCTCCCAATGTCCAAGGAGGGCAATGCCATAATTATCCTAAATTTCCATTTTGTTTTCAGTTGGTTTTAATGGCTACAGAATTCTGAATATAATGAGACAAGAAGAGTGTAGCATATAGCCAAGATGATTGAAATTAATTTCTGTTCCTGAAAGAACACTTCCTTTTCAGACATACTGAACATGTCGAGAAATGTGTCAAGAAATAGAAACATCAGTTGGTAATTCCATTTGTCCATTAGTCTGTCAACGGAAAACTAGCACAGCGATGTCTCAGAAGTGATCAATTACTGAAATGGCTTTTATATTTAGAGCATACAGTGCTAATGACTCTGATGTACAGACTATAAACATCTCCATTTTCATTTGTTCCACATTTCATTTCCTGACAAGACAGCTCTGCAACTAACCAAATAACACACAGCTCCAGACGAGCTTTGACATAAATGAAAGCATATATCCAGCTAAACAGGGTAATGACCTGAATGTAATATGCAAATGCCAACACGCTAAAAGCCAGTTGTTGGTAACACATGCTAACACTCTTATTAGCATGCTACAGCCTACTCCTCTCTTTGTCTCAGACATTTACAGATTATAATCGTGCCCGTTGATCAAAGACCTCACACTGATAACCGAGTTAGTAACTCTTATTCTTGGAATAGAGTCACATCCCCTAGCTGCAGCAGGCGTGCTCCTTCAAACATATCCATTTATCTTCCCAGCCATATGTTCATGTTTCATTTTACCCTTTTATCTAAGAGTGAAACACAAGTCTGCTTTTCACATTTTTTTCTCTTGCTTCCTTTCTGTTAAAGAGTTGATAGGTAGGTTTAGGTGTGAAATATACTTCCCATCTTCTGTTTTTTTAAGAACATCTCAGACGCTCTGGAGGTCTTTGGCTTAAGGTCAAGCAGAAGAGTGCCGTTGAGTCTTTTATGTGTGCAGCTGCCTTTTATTCATATGCTACGCCACACAGTAATTTTCTTATTGCTCCCTTTATTCAGGTTTGTTCTATTTAAGCTCATCTTACTTTGTTCTTTGTGTTGCTGTGTTTTTAGGTCTGGTCTTACTGGCATTTCAATTTAATGGAGCAGTTTGAATTCCCTTGATGTTGAAAGGCTCTGAGCAAATAACTAGATTGGAATTTGTAATCTAGTAACTCATTTGCTTCTTTTGTGCGCTCTGTGTAGCCCATCACTTTTGTGCAATTTTCTGGCCAATACATATGTTTATTCTACTCGTTGCTAGTTTATCTATAACACATGAATGTCACGGTGTATGTTGAGCACTGTGGACATGCACACGCACACACAAGCCTTGGGGAAGTTCAAGTGAAGCCTCAAGGCTTAAACTGTGCCTTGGCTCACTATTATGACACCCCTGAGATTTGGAGAGTGACTACAGACCACACTTTACCGTCCATGAACTCATCCTGCTTGCCTCTGACAATGTCATTTCTGTTATGGAACCCAGCTTCACATGACATCTGATGAAGTTTGCTTGGTCTCACATCATGAAGAAAATGCATGCATGTAGAGTGGAATAAATGTTAATAGTTGACCTGCCAACTGTATATTCAGACTCTCGTAAATAATTTAATGGAGTAGATGCAGCATGGCGAGAGCATCCTCAATCGGGAACACTTTTTCCCCGCGTTTCAGTTAAATCATTTATCTAACAGTGTACCTGCGCTCAAAAAACAAATAAACCAACACACAGCCACCGACCACTTCTTTAATCTGAGCCTGTAAATATGATATGATACAAACACAATCTTTGTGTTATTTAAACGGTTCACAACTTCATCCACGCGGAATGGTTTTTTCCTCTTGCCGACTTATCCGAGCGGCTGAAACTTTCTTTTACCGATAAAAGTTTTGTGTTCCGCAAACAACTTTTCCAAGTTTGAAAGTTGTTTAAATCACAAATTCATCCTCTTTTATGCCACTTAGACGAGATAACGAACTGAGAATGAGGCGATAGGATCACCTATCGCGGTTGTTGTCTTACCTTTTCCTCCACCGAGTACCTCCGCGTGTGCTGCACCGCTCCTGCGCTTTGGTTCATCTTCCAGGACCGTGGACAGCTCCGGGCCAGAAGGGAAGAGATAAAAAAAAAAAAAATGAGCCGGATCAGACTGCGATCGTCAGAAAGCAGCTGAGAATGAGCACACAGACCAACTGGTCGAGGAATACGGAGTCACTGAAACTAGTTAACCGGTTCGTTTGAAGCTGTTTACTGGTTCGCCGTCCTCTCTGTGACACGCATGGGTTCTCAGCCAATGATGCCTTGTGCGTAAAGACTTGCTCTGCTGGTGCGCCAGCTGTGAGCGCAGTGTTCACTCATCCGAAGCAGCCAACTTAGCCCTAAAATACAGATAACACAATAAGCTACCAACCGTCTGGATGCAGTACACTAAACACACGTGTAAAGTTTTATCATCCATTGAAAACTATGTCTTTTTCATAAACTCCAAATCGTTACTGGACTTGACTTGTGGACGATTTTAAATAAGCCACTGGTAAAAACACGACATAGGTAATGAAACTGATCACAATGGCTCACTACATGTAGATTAAAGCCATGTTGACAGGACAACACGACTGTGATGGTTTTTGAAAATGACCTTAATTAAAAAGTATTATTATTACTGTTGTGTAAATGAATCAGAAAGTATGCTTGGGTTAAAACTTTTTAGTCATTCATACATTCAAATCCTGACAGATAGTAATTTATAGTACAGTAAAATCCACTACAATGCTTCCAGCTGCGAGCAAAAATGTTAAGCATGTCCTGCTAAAAACACCTTGAGCAGCTGTATCCCCAGCTAAGGAAACCGCTGCAGTGCCTCTCATCTTTAGTTTTTGAACTGCTCAAAAATAACAAATTACAACTGAGCTACAGTATAATGCATCTGTTTATATACTGAGGTGTTAATAAAGGTAATAGAGGTTTCCAATTTCAAAGTGACCTCCTTAGTACTTTATGCAAAGAACTGATAACACTCTGTAGCACTCTGGATGTTATATTGTCGACTGCTTCAGTAGGGAGTAGTCGACAACAATGACCAAGCATAATACTGCATGGTGAAAGTTTCAAAAGCAGCACAAACAGTTGGGGTAGGTAAGGGAATAGATTAGTCACTTTAGAGGCAAAATGAGGTTGTCAGCAGGCAGGCAGAAGTCAGACCAGAACAGAGTCCAAACAGAGCAGGCAAAATCTCGTAAAATCGAGACAGGAGCAGTGATTCACAGAGAGCAAGAAACAAAACAAAGTCTGGAACACTAGGCGCTACACACAGACAACGTGGCAAAAGGCAAAACGATAGCTGGTAGATGTGAAGGAATAATAAGATGATGACGGGTGAGTGGGGATGCAGGGGCAGGCTGAGGACAGCTTCTGGTCTGGATACGAAATGAAAAGAGAATCAGCAAAAGCCTAAATGACCGAATAAGAGGCAAAGGCATGAATCGTGGGGATAAACCTGTGGCCTTGTTGATTTGACACTACGTGGAGCACCTTCATTATATGTATATCCACGGAAACAAGAGACAGGACGGGGTCTCTCTGGAGCTTAGACGCTGCTGGTGGTGGGGGTGGGGTAAAGCCAGCCGGGAGAGGATTTAACCTCTTATATGAATCACCTTGAGCATGCTGAAGGTTATGGTGATGGAACAAGGACACATAAATGGCTGGTTACCTGTAATGATGTAAGAATAGGTGGATGAGAGGAGCTGCAGGGAAAACTGCAGACATTCATCGATAAAGGTATATTCAGGAATTCTTATTTTCCAATCAGCTGTTATACACTTCAGACATCATACAGAGGCAAAAAAAAAAAAAAAAAACTGTGCTGTACATGTGTCACACAGTTCAATTTAAATGTGACTGCTTAAACATAATACTCACCCTTGATGGTTGGTATTATAAACCACAGCATAATCTGCAATCTACATTCACATATTTACCAGACTGGGATGTCTTGTAGACACAAAAAAGATCTGTTTTCTGTCACCTAAACATCACTGGAAATGTAATTTGTTTGTCCTTATTTCCTTCTTCTCTACATGTTCTCAAAGTGCCACTCTGAGTACTTTCTATCCTGGAGCTCCCTGTTCTGATAGCAGTCGACATGGGTTTTTTTAACACTGCCATGACTGTTGTACACTCAATGAAGAGGCCACTTGGTACCCCTGTTATTGTGACTGATTGTAGCTTTGCTCTGCTTCGTTCCTGCTGAAATTTTGTCAAAAAGTTTGGATTAGATGAAAGTAAAAATGAAGCTCAGTTCAATCTTCAAGGTTATTTCTGATCATTCTTTCACAACGCTCTCCCTCTCACACGCATTCCCAGGTTCCGCACATTCAACTTTGGACATGTTTTGTTTTTGTTAAACCAATGAGATTTTGCTCATATTTTTGATGAGCCAGTCATGTTCTTGCAGTTAATGGCAAACCTGTCCTCTCTGCTGGTGTCGCCCCCAGTCACCTCCAGCCTTCATACCCAGGGAGTTCATTAGTGCCCACACCTAATCACATCCCATCACCCCTGCTGGTGCCTAGACTTAATGGTCTCTCTTAAACCCACAGCTCCTCTACCCCTCAAATGTTATGAGATCACGATAGGGGAAATATTCAAAAACACACAACCGTCACATTTTATTTTTTCACTCAAATTTTAGTTTGGCTTGTAGTTCAGACAATCAAATTATAGAGGAACCTGATATGATTTGGAATACTGGAAATGGTGGGGGCCAAATTGCAAAGGTTATAAACACTTATTAAAATGAGCTTGGCCATAATAAATGAGATCCCTGTAAAGACTGCCCTGGTATAAAAATACACCTCAATAAAGGTCTTAACAATATGTAACATACCCACTACTGTTTAATAACACTAGGAACATATGCCCAGGCGTCATCTTCAGAGGTCACAAACAATTCCCTGGTTGTGAGCCCTGAGTGTGAGAGAAGTAAATGTCTCACAGCAGCAGTCACCTTATTACAGGTCTTCTGGCTGTGCTATTATATAAAAGAAAGAAAGGAAGAAAGAAAGTCATTCCAAAGTGGATATTCACCACAATGTTGGTTGTCAGTAATTTAATCAAAGCATTAGCTTACTGTATTGACACATTTCGATTGTTACTGATCCTTTTGAATTGAACTGAATTGATTTGAACTGATTTGGTGCGGCTCAGCGGTGAGGTGGTTAGCACTGATGCCTCACAGCGAGAGAGTCTGCATGTTCTCCCTGTGTCTGCATGCTTCTTCCCATCATCCAAAGACATGCTCATTGGGATCATTGGTGATTCTAAATTGGCCGCAGGTGTGCGTGTGAATGGTTGTCTGTCTCTCTGTGTTAGCCCTGTGATGGACCTGTCAAAAGTGTACACCGCTGATGTCACCTGATGACAGCTGTGATACGCTCCAGCAGACCCTCGCGACCCTTTACAGGAATAAGCGGGTACAAAAGATGAATGAATGAACTGATTTGAATTGAACTGAATCAGTGCTGGTATAACATGCAGGCCATGCCAGGAAGCTCAAACCACTGTCAAACAGCAAGGAAAAGATGGAAAATACTTACAATGACATTTTGGCAATTAGATGGACCATGCTTTGAAGATGTGTCAGGAAATGGAAATGACAGGAAATGTGTGACAGAGACTGCCATGCCAGTTACACTTTCATCTAAGGAGTGATAGTTGTTTGCGGTGGCTGTGTGCTGTAAACTATCCAGTTTGTCCACTGCCTGGTGATCTCTACATCAATAATAAAACGTCCTTTGAAGGCCTCTGCTTGCCTGCGCTTGAAAGCATGTATTCAGTTTTGGAGAGGAAGATGTGATCTTTTGATGAATGAAAGGTTGAGTTGCGAGAGGAAATGTGTCACTGCCCAGCAGACAAACGCCAAAATGTCACCAGGAAGTACACATCAGTACAGAGGCAGACAGTGACAACAGAAAAGGAGCTTGTGTGAAATAATTTTCTTGTAGCCACAGGACTACACTGGGTGTGTTCTTATGATGCGCAGTGATGTGGAGAATATCTCTGTATTTCATATCAGTTTTCACAGTTATATCTAAACAATAAAATGACATTTATCTCATGACATACAGTATATGACCATATACAGTACTGTATATGTGTCTTTGTATAAGAGCATGGCCGATCAGTAGCTGTCTCAGCTCACTTGCAAATTCTACAACCAAGGTTAACTGCTGCTATAGTCTCACAGATCTCCTGTGCTTCAACTTAATCTTAATCTCTCCTCTTTGCATAATTGTCGGGTACGTAATACATAGGTGCAATACCCTGAGCTGCTGTCCTTTATCCTTACCCTCAGCACCCAAACCTTGGACAGTGCTCGTCAGTGGTAGTAGCTCTGGTCGCTTGTCTCTCTGTTCTCTTCAGTGTTCTGTTAGAATCCCTTGGATGTCTGTTCACCCATGGTCACATTTCAATAAGGCTGCAGATGTTTTATCTTAACTGGATCATTAGCTGAAAAATAAGTGCATAAAGTTAATTCAGAAACTGTATTTACGCCACTGGTAACTCTCTGGAAACAGATGTTCTTTAATGAACAGCCTTTACTCAAACAGAAACAGAGGAAGTTAAATGCAACACAGCAAATAAGCTACGTACTCCTGAAGCTCTCAATTCTTCCATCCCCAAGCAAACAGCATAGTTATGAAGATTTGGGTGCATCAGAAATAATTGCTGTTGAACTACACCAAATATTTGCATGGACTACATTAACCTCCCTGAGGAGAGCCTCTGATCATGATTATAAATGAATATTTAAAATTCTAGTAATTCTCCAACTGCAGCCTTCAATGTAATGCTATAACCATACTCTGGAATTCTCCATTTCTCCCTGGTACTCAACGAGTGACATTTTATTGTTCACTCACTCCTCCTATTACAAGTTTATTGTGTAGTGAGCACAATTAAATAATTCACAGATCCTCGCCACGTGACTGCCAGGTATAGTGTCGCTTGTGTTTGGACTTGATTCATAGAGGGATTATTAGCAGTAGCACCACTTGTGTGGTCCATTGTTTCTTGGCGTTGACATTCACAGACATTCAATCAATCAACATAAGGCCACTGTCGACATTTATATATAAAAGGTCAACAATGGTTTCATATTGATTAACTGAATATGGCTCCAAGGAGCAGATCAAATGCATGTGTCCTAACATGAACCTTTATTCAACTGACTTAGAAATATTAAACAGTGGGAACTATCATTATTTTCATATTTTTACATTTCATCTGCTTGTGTTTTTGTATTTTTTTAAATGGAAATATGACAGCTTCTCTGTCATTCATACGTTGGACCTGTTTTATATGCAGTCAGATGTTTCAGAACTAAATGAAAATAATGAAAATTGTTTTTATCAACAAACTACATGGTGAGTCATATTTCAATTTTTCACCGTATTTTCACAGACACGTTCCTAAATCTTCTTGCCACAGCTAATCTGTGTATTCAGTCTGTCTTATTGTTTCTGCAGAGTCTTTATGTAACTCCAGACTGACTCCATAATGTTGAGATCAGGGTCAGGGCATCATACCATCTGTCGGAGGTCACCGTCGTCCTTATATGGCTTTAGATGCAGTAGCTCTTCATGACTCTGCCTGATACGAGGGTCTATTTTCATGTTGTAATGGGACAATCACACTCCTCCCTAAATAAGTAAGATTTTTTTGAAAAAAGAAATGACTTGTTTGAACCTGGTATGGAGCTAGACTTGTCTCTTTCTTGACATGGGTGCTCTTGACTCGAGCCCTGACGGTGGGCCTCTGAAATGAGATTTAGGAGAGCATAGTAAGACCATTTTCTGCAGACTCTGTGTTTATGCTGTTTAAGAGAAAAGCCACGCGTGATGCTTTATAGCTGAGCAGGCAGCTATCCATCAGTTCTATTTTTCCTATATCCACCCACTATTTGCACGCATGGTGGCATTTTTCTCAATGTTCTTCCCTTTAAGGAAAAAGGAGCTGTGAAAGCGGCTTCCACGGTGCACTATTACATCCAGTCCGTTCAAAGAGCTCGGCTGCTGTGGAGGATATGCTTAAAGAAAAAGCTCTGCATCTTCACAATAAGCGGATTCAGTGTATTCTGTCCTGCCACACTGGCCTTGCCCACATCGGCGCCAAGTGTACTAATCCCTCTGACTCTTTTCTAATCTGTGGCCTGCGGATAATGTCCCTGATGTTACATAACAACTGAGTGTTGTTGGTTTTTTTTCCCTTTTAGATCTGTTCTTATTTTAGACACTCTTAGCCTCTCTATTTTTAGTTACTTTTGATGAGAGAATATTTATACTGCGTCAAGATCTCATTTTTATTTGATCACTTTTAGACAATGAATAAATTCTGAACTTGTAAACAGGAAGCAGTGCATTAAAGCAGCATCGTCCAATTATGGCCCCAAAGAAACGCGTGATGCTCCGCCACAGTGACAGCACAGCACAACTCTGACTTTGTCCACTCAGAAATTCCTTTTAATCTGTCTCGTCTATTCCTCTGTGCCGTTCAGCGCTCATTCATTCGCAGCGTGTGCACACTTTCAAGGTATGATGATCATTTCATCTTTGATCCGCATGACAGAATTGTTCCCTGCTGAATGCTGCTAAGAGCTTCGCAATGCATGTGGAAGAGGAAGAGGACTGGGGCCCTGGTCAGAGAGCAGTGCTGTGTCAGTCCACACCTGACCTCCTGATGTCACAATCTGTCCATCAATCTGTTGGCCCCACTTCCTTCAATCAGCTACGGGAAACACAAGAGTCAGGCGGATGTCTCCATCAATTCTCCTCCTATCATCTCGTAGCGCTCCCTCTATTCCCAGTCTGGATGTTTATTTGTGCATTCTGCAATGGTCGCATCTTCTTCCTTTTTTTTTTTTTCCTTTTGCCTCAGCATTTCTAGCCTAGGCGAGAAAATGCTATTTACTCACAGGCGTCTGATGTGTTACACTTGAACCAGCCAGCTGGACCACCGCTCACAGTCATTAAATAAATCTCCATCCCCACCACCCACAATGCCAGACGGCATTATTTGCGTCCGATGTTTCCATTAGCAATAACTGATGTGTATTCTTGTAACCTCCCTTCTTGTAACCTCCCATACAGAGGAGGGATATTAGTGTGAGACGGATGCAACCATTCCCCAAACAGATGACACGAAAGTGCTTGTCTTTTCTCTTTCATGAATTCCTGGAACTGTCAATGCTCCTGGAACACAGTGGCAGGATGTTAATCATTAGATTTTATTTATTTATCATCCTGTGATGGGAAATAGTATCCTTCCCCAAATATAAAAGTATTATATATAAGGGGAGGAAATTCAGACCATCTTTATAGCCAATCTATTCATATTCTCTATTCTAATAGCTATAAAATGAAACTTACCAGCAAGAAATTATATTCTCTTCGCTAAATGTGTTTATCTGCTTCCTGAGATAATGATTTGTCCCTCTTGTAACACACTGACTTCCTCATTATTGACATTGACTCATTACTGTTGTAACACTTTGGGACTGAAGAAAGGGTGGCTGGCATGTGGTCACCAGGGAAACAGGCTTCTAGCTGCTTTTTTTTTTTTCAGCTAGGATCTACTAATTTAGGAGTTCAGGGTGTTGCTTTTCACTCTCATACCCCAGACCAAAACAAATGCTATCAAGCTTACTGGAGACTGAGCCAGGGAGAACTGTCTGTCAGTGATCATAATTTTGCAATAACTTCCCAAAATCTGACCAATTTACTCATTGAGACCATAAATCTATGAAAAAATACTTTCTAAACAATATGGCCTACACATGGAACTTGACTTTATTGTACTATTTAGTTTTAACAGTTTAAAGTAGTTTCTCCACAAAACAAGATTAATCAAAGAAGACTTCTACCACAGGTGGCCAGAAAAGGCAAAACCAAAGAAACGCAAGACAGCAAGTGAACACAGGCAAATTCACAGTGAAAAAAAAATTATATTTCCTCACAGAAAACCAGGAGGAGTGTGTTTGATTGATATGCATTGAAAGTGTTGCTGTGATGAAAGAGTGTAACTGACAATGATTATGAAAACGTCGAACCAACACATGTGATCAGCAGGAGCAGAGTGTTAAGCAAATCTCAGCTGGTCTGGAAGCAGTTCTTTTTCCGTGCTAACAAAACAGGAAAATACAGCTATGCCATTTTTGAAAGGCAGTTAGTATGAATCTAGTGGTCTTGATTTAGCGAACATTACCTTCCTTTAAAAGCACATTTATAGTAAATATATATGTTTATGTATATATATATACAGTATATCGCCATCTTTAGTGCATAAAACAGTAACCCTGACGTTTCTAAACCACTATACCAGCGTGAATGAACCAAGTAAATAATTTCAAAAAGCAATTCCTCTTTACTCTCCACAGAAGCAGCATTTAAACAGTATTGTAAATCATCCACTTGTGAGCATTATGTCTGGTGCAAAAGGAGCAGCGGGAGCGTTCACTCTCTGTTCACAGTGAATTAGGTGGGCTGACCTTACTGCCTCTATTCTGATTACCTCTCTGGCTTCTCTTAAAGTGGAGGCTCGGTCTAATCAGAACCCAGTCATATGCAGCACCACACTCTAATTCTCTTTTCATACCTTTCTCACATTACCATTCCGTTTCAACATCTGAGTCTTCAAGCTTGTTTTCATGCTCACTCTCTGGAGGTGCTTTCCTTCACCTTCTCATATGTCGGATATTAATTATGAATAAGGCAGAGGTGTGTGAAGAGACTTGGAGGAGCGGTGGTAGTGTAGGTCCAAGGGTAGGGGAATACACAGGGGATTGTGTGCCTTGTTGAAGCAGAAATAGAGAGGAGGTCCAACTGATGAATTGCTCTACGGTATGTGGAGAACCCATAAAAATTCCTGAGGATATTACTAGGGTTGTACCGATCCGATCACGTGACTCGGAAATCGGGGCCGATCACGCAACTGAAGACTCGATCGGGACTCGGACGTTACGACCCGATCAGAGATCGGTTTTATATATATTTATTTAGTCATTATTTGTATTAGATTGTTGATATATGGGCTATTGGTGATTCAAAAAAATAAAAAATAAAATGAGTATTTACTACCACCGTTTACGGCATGCGCATGTGCAGAAGACCAGCATGTTAGTTTGTTTTGAAGCGGAGTGGCGAGTTGTGGCGCACCATGTCTGCTGTGTGGAAGTATTTTAAAGTATGTGAGGAGAACGATGCAGTCGCAAACTGTCAAATTTGCAAAGTTGGAATATCGAGGGGTGGTAAGGACAAAGCGTCGTTTAATACCACAAACTTAATTCGGCACTTAAAAAACAAACACAGAGTATCGGATCGGGACTCGGTATCGGCAGATACTCAAAAGTCAAAGGACTCGGACTCGGATCGGGGGCAAAAAACCCTGATCGGAGCATCCCTAGATATTACACAGTAGTGCAATAATGCTTTGTTAGGAAACTTGTCGTTTAATGTTGTATTTTAACTGTATTGTGCATTTAATGAATACGAATGGCACTATATGAAAGAGTGCAGATATTCAACCTTGAACCCACATTCACAGTAAGGAACAGAATAGAGTTTCCCCTCTGCGGTATTCAGCACTGGCACCGTGACACACTTCACTGTACAGTATGGATGCATGGCTGACAGCAAAATGATTAATGCACGGGCCTATTTAAGACTTTTTGTAATTATAGAGAGAAAGGGGGAAGAGAAACTAAATCCACAAAGGGAACAGCCCTCGCAGCAAGACAGCTGTGATGAATTGAGAATTGAACCAGAGACACATGCACCATAGAGAAATTTGTATTATATTTTAATGATGTTTGACCTAGTATTTGAGAAACTACTGTGTTATAAGTAGAGCTTAGAAATTGGATAACCACTGCGGTTATATGAGAATAAAAGTATAGGTCTACCACACTGGGATCTAATGGTGATACATTTAATTTAGTCATCTTCATTTCATATTGATAATACTTATTAAACCACAAAGCCATCTCATACAATCCCATTCTTAATAAAAATGGCCATGACAATAAAATTATTTTCAGAGCCGTCAAGTTGCATACTTCATTTAGTCAAACTCAAATATCTTTAGTAAAATAAAACCCATTTGGCCAGGCAAATTACATGAATCACTTCTTTAAAGTGGCATCTATAATTCACAGTTCTAATCCCAATGCTTCACTTTTATCTCGTTCTGTCCTAATTGTTTAGATATTGTTAATTTTTAAGTATGTTCTGTTCCTGTGCTCCTAACTCATTCCTTTACTTTTTGTGCTCTGACAGTTACTTTCATCATCTAGCTTTGGACAGACTTGCAGAACTCACGTCCTCATTTCAAGCCTGATTCCACTGTAAATCTGCTAATGAGCTTTGAACAACAATAACAGCAGTTAGCGCGTCAGGTAAAGAGATATTTATTGATGCAATCAGTTATAGGCAGGTGATACCTCTGCAGGATTCCAATGACTACTGTTGGTGGAGCTAGTTTTACTGGTGGAGGCAGAATTGAAATGATGCATCTGACTGTAAAACTTAATGTAAATGGGAGAAGAGTACGTGGGTTCCTTAGGGGAGTTGTTGGGGATGAGACGTGCGAAAGATGCGAGTTTACCAGATGTATGTAGAAGCTTCACGTGTTGATTTTAGGCTAGCTGCTCAATAGCATGTTTAATGCTTAATAACTTTATTGATTTTTTTTTTTTTATTGGACATATGTTGCAAAAAATCCTTCCATGCCATACTCATAGAACTACCCATGAAAAAACAAAATAAACAAAAAAAACCCCACCAAAATCATCATATCTCAGATATTTTTTACTACAAGAGAAAGCAGCAAGTAAATGATTCCAAATTTCAGGAGATATCCAGACACAATTAAGCCACATATTTGAGAAAGGGTCATGACATTGTGTTGTGATTAAGCTCACCTGTCTTTCATTCTCACTGTTATGTGTCTCATTTACCTGTCAACCCATGTGTGAGTAAACAGGATGTAGCCCTGTCCTTGCCTTGTCAAGTCTGAGTAACCCTCTTGTTGTCCAGGCGTTCCAGCCTATTGCTCCCCTGATTTCATGTACTTTATGTTATGCTTTCTCTTTTGCATTCATTTCACTTTATATTAGACTTGTGTGTTTGGATTTGCTTTCCTCTGCAGCGCCTTAAGTTATTTTGTAAGTCATCATTAAATTTATTTGCTTATCCTGCCTCTCTGGAATGTACGTCCTGCACTTGGTTCGTCCCTCTGATGCAACACACTGTGACAGACAGTAGTTGATGGATGAGTATATCTCTCCTCCTGGGAGATATAAACCTCTGCTCTGACTGAAAAAGTTGATGGGTATTTTTTCATAATTCCACTCACAAAGCTCTTTTTTGTTTTTTTTTTGGTTTTTTTACAATACAGAGATTACTAAATCAGCAGATCACAGTGACCATGAGAAGTTACTCAAAACAAGAATTGTTACAAACAATCCTTTGCCTTTTATAAATAAATCCGTATGTGCATCAAAGATATGTTTACCATCCAAGGTGGTTGGCAGTAGCAGAAAATTTGCACAAATTGCTGATGGTAATTTTCTCCTTCTGACTCTGCTTTTTGCGTCTTAGTTCCATCCAGTTTCATCCTAAGGTCTGTCTAAGCTGTTCCAAGGGAATAATAACTGTCCTGCTTTCCTATTTATTTGTGTTTCCACACAGCTAGCCCCTTAGATATCTCCTAGACCTAGTGCTCCTGATGGCTGGTCTGGCTTGCTGCATAAAATACTATTTTTTTGTTGAGTTTAATTTGTACATAAGCACACACTCCTTTCTGCCATGACGTCTTGTCAGGAGACAGCAGTGAGTGTTGATGTAAATCTACGCCACTAACGATAGAAAATTGCAAGTTATTGGAAAGCAGAGAGTCCGTCTTTCTGAAACTTGTCTTGCAAAATAGAATATGTGTGTATTGTTTCACTTGTGCATCACTCAGTTTCGAGCACAAGCAAGTCCTTGTGTACAATGTATCAAATATGTCTATGAAGGCTTGGGGTTAGGATAAGAAAGGCTTATATGCACATGGGCAAACATAACCCGGCGAGTCTCTTGAAAATTAAGACAAAGTAATGCCCACTGAGGTGTGTGTGCTTGTCAAAGATCTTGGAGTGCAGCATTTCCTGGCTCTGAAACCATCTCTTTAATCATTGTATTTCATCTGCTGGTTTTCATCATTGCTTTCATGTTCATAAAAAACACACATCAAACCATGCATTATATGTAATGTGTGTTTTAGATCTGAATAAGGCCAAACGTTTTGGGGAAGTATGCAGTGCAAACAGCAGGAGGTCACTGACTGCTTTCTTGACCTGGGGTGATTTTAAATCCACATCTGATTATTTATCACAGTGAAGACGACGGGATTTCAAATAGAATCGTGCTCAGAGGCTAAATTTTTTTATTTAATTCTTTTATTTTTATCTAATATCATTAGAACGCATTTAGCTTGATGAAAAAAACATATATCATCTGCCAACAGTTCAGTTTTCTTCAGTACAAAGAACCCTTTCTGCTAATTGATTAGTACCCTGTCAGCAAATGGATCGTGTATAATGATGATGAATGATGTCTGCTGCCTGCTTTCACACATTTCAGTACTCAGTAGTTGCTGTACAGTTTGAGATGCCGAGCAGGAGTAGTTCACTGTGCAGCACATGAACACATAATGATCAAATAAAACTCAAAGAGAAGACATGAAGGTGAAGTCTGGCTCTATTTTGAAAAGAACTTAGTTTAAGGATCAGGGATATGTACCAATGTGATGAAGTTTTCCCACCCAGCACCCTATATTAAGCGACCCACTGTGTGCATGTGTGCATACAGAGTTTCCAAAAATGAATTACTAAGAGGACAAATGAACATTTGTAGAAACAATAGGCAATATTTTGCTTTTGTGTCAGGATCCATGTTTCTGTGTGTGTTTGGTTTGGTCTCTCCCTGAGGTTGGGCTGGAGCTGGGCGGAGCTGTAGTCATCAGCAAGCACACCTGCGAGCACACCTGCAAGCAATAGAGCCTCATCAGCCACCTACTCCTCTGGTCTTTATTATCCTGGTTCATTCCTCCACTCGTCGACAGATCGTCTGCTTACCTCAGTGGTACAGAGTATTGGTTATATATTCGAGTTTGTTCTTCAGCACCGTGTGCTTATTCCCTTGTTCTTTGTTCTCCAGCTCCCGGACCCATCTCCTCGCCGTTCCTACTCGTCTTTGCCGTTGGATCCTCACCAGCCCCGTCAGCCTGCCAGCCTACCTCTCAGCTCACTTCGGATTCACCTCGACCCGCTCCATCCCATCCTCCTTGTGTATTTACAATAAATTGGTTACTCACAACTATTCAACCTAGAGTTCGTGTCGGAGACTTGTGTCCTAATTATTTCAGCCGCCCTGACATTTTGTTGTGCAATTTGATGTGATGATGGAACCACTCCACCTTTTACATTTATGTATAGCTGGATTAAGTTATCAACACAGAACATCCACACCTTTTTCTAAACATCTTAAATCAGTCAGGTTGAGCTTTATGTGCCTGTTGGAGGATACCTGCACTTTTCTCACAGATCAAATGATTTCTAAAACTCCACATTTACAACTTTGTCAGTCTCCCCTGCGGCCACTCTTGTTGTTGTTCTCACTTCTTGTAGCTATTTCTGTTTCTTCGAATTCCACATCGTACAGGCACGGCATGTAAATAAATTAGCAATATGCATCTGCAGTGAGTATGCATACATTTATGCAGTGCTAATACTGCGTTTCTATTTTGGGCAGGTGTTTGAATGCATCTGTGAAGACAAAATCGGGCCTTCAGAAATAAGATGCCTTCACATGATGTGACACACATCGGCTTCGAAAGACATTCTTCAAATAAAATAAATAAAATACGAAAAAGTGCAGGCTCTTTTTTGTTTTTAATGGCAGTCTGTATGGATTCATTGCACTCATAGTCACTCATAATAGAAAATCTGCATCTACAAGTTCTATATTTGGAAATCTGACATGCATACTTCTTTTTATTCACGTCATTAAACAAATGGAGACCTCTTTTGATAGTACAGGATAGTATAGTTCATTTATTGTGGGATTCAGATCAGCAGTGATATTATATTGTATAGTCAAATATAGTTATAAATTAAGGTAGTTATTTTGCCAATTTTGGTTGTTAAATCACAAGGTGATTCTTCATTATGTTGTATTCAACAAAGAAACATGACACCCCTATCTTAACATGTCTAGACGTTAGTTAGAATTTTAGCAACATTTGCATTACTCTTGGACTAACTGTTTAATTCATTTTAACAAGTAATAGTAATGATAACAAAAATGTATCACGGAATACATTCTTTTTGTGCGTGTTTGTTTTTATTACTTTAAACCTGGCATGAGTATCACAATGTGCTACAGACATCATCCTTCCAGTCCCTCCATAAGTCGTTTTATCTGGTGTGGGGTGATTCCTTTACTGTAGTTAATTCACCATTTCCATTATAAGAGTGCTATTCTGTTTTATTATATTTTTGGCAATAGCTCCCCCAGTTATAAATAAAAAAGCACAGGATTCAGATCAATTTCATTTGATAGGTAACAACTTGGTCCACAAGCACCAATTGGTATTGTGGGAAATGCAGTTTGCGGGAGTCATTCATTATTGATTTTAATCATACTTAACAAACAAGGGACACACTTGGATGCTCAGAGTTCAGAGAGGTTGTTCCACCTGTCCATTAAACCCATTTGCTGAAACAAGGTTTAATAATTCAGAGGTCCACAGATACTGGTCAAGCAAATATTAGAGCAATTTAAAACAGTGTGCAAGCAATCGAATATGCAAGGAGAAAGAATACAAACTGTTATAGTACATCACAAATGAACATTTCAAATAATTAAGATATAAATCACAGGGACGCGTGATGCTGCCCTGGGAAACCAGCCTTTCAGTATTAATATTTTTGAAAGTCTGTGCTCTGTATCTGCAGAACCAGTAACTGAAAGCCTGCCTGTGCAGTTGGCTTCAGAAAGAATTAAAAACGTTTCCATCAATACTCTCACATTCCTCTGTTCATCTCCAGACAGTTCAAGAAGAGTGCAGATAAGACTGCATTATTGATGCACACTGCTAGATTGTCATCAATGACCAGGGTCATCGTCACTACCAGAGAGCCCACTTACTGTAATGTATGAATTGATTAACACAGACTTTGATTACAGCTGGCACACACTGACATGCCGCTCCCACTGGAAAGCTACCAAAGAGCGTCTGCATGGTCCGCCGCTAGAAGGCACAAATAATACAGCTGGGGCAGAAACGCTGTAATCCGCAAAGAGATTTAGTTTTGTTTTGATGCCTTGTTCTTCATGTTTTCAAAACGTATCCTTTACAGTTTCTCACTGCAGCTTCTGTGGAAACAAATTATAGAAAGAAAGAAAATAAGGACATCTGATATGACCTTATTTTCTTGTATGCATCACTGAGTGGATTGGGGTAAAAAATAAAAAATAAATGATTATTTGAAAAAATCTGCGCATGTGTGTCCTATTATTTATTATTAAAGTATGATCTAAGAGAAAAAAAAATACATCATTGACTTTATCATGCAAAGATACTATTTACACACACAAAAAATGTGGGTCAGTTGCAAATCCTTTCTAAGCTACGGATGATCTGGTGGATGGTTGAGAGTTGTGTTGTCCAGCTGCCACTGCCAGTCCCTTGGTACTGCTGAAATGTGAATGCATCTAAGTGAACAGAGGACATGGCTGATAATAGAGATGCCTCATAAAGCACTTCTAATGAGCTGCCAGATTCTGCAACACAATTAAAAGAGGCTTAGAATGACTGGGTATGTTTGGGTTAATGGTGTCACTGTAGAGTACTTTGATTAGCTCTCTAATCTGGGGCAAGTTTATTTAGCACATTTCATACACAAAGGAAATTCAGTGTTGTGGATAATGCATGATTTCAAAGGAAAACAACATAAAACATTGAAATGACAGTGACTCTAGAAAGTTTTGAAAAATTTGAATGTGCCCCATTTCCACAGCTGACCCGAAATGGGACCAGACCCTCATTAAACTGTCTTCAAGCAAAAATCAAGACAACTTCAATGATGTTGAACAAAATGCGTGTATCTATGTACAGGAAGAAACCTTGAGCGGGGTGACCCATATCAAAAGTGGGAAAACACAAGAAGTGAAGCAGTCTCTCCGACACTAGATCTTAGTAAGTACCAGCTGTCTGAAAGGAAGGAGAAATCTCTGATCCGGGGGAAAATTCTTTGACACGGGAGCCTGCAAGGTATCAGTAGACCGACACAAGGCCCACGCCTGCACCACTGTTCCAATCAACCTGGGAGCTGTCTCTGACATTTGGAGGTTCTCTGATGCTGGAACACTGGGAACATCAGCGGAATTGAAAGGTCAGGAGAAGCAGAAACAGAGCGACATCTGCAAGCTACGGAACAGGAGCAAGGGAGGTACCAGCTAACCACATCGATGGGGCAGGAACTGGACCCACATCTGCAGAACAAGGAACGAAGCTGGCAGGACGAGGGACAGCCATGCCTTTGACTAGCTGGGTTCCTTTGAAGAGAGGCTCCAATGCCCGCTGGGTCCAAGAGGTTAAGTTTCACCATCACAAAGTGTAGCAGGGAAGGGAAGGACCCAAATGCAGGACACACAAACCAGTAGAGATGGAATTTACCACTATTTGAAGGGAGTCGGATCTTGTGGGCTTGTTCCATTCAAAGAGCCATTCAAAAGACTGGCTCATTTTGATACTCATAAGCCAATTTAGGGGTAACTTATTTTATCTGGGAATCTGGGAGGAATGATTCAGACTTAGACATACCACCAATATATATATTCTCTTGGTTGGATATCTGAGTTTGAATTATTCAGAAATATTGATTCTAGACAGACATTTTATTTATCCTGTCAGATCGACCTTTCCTTTTGCTGGGAAATGAACCTGGGTCAATTGTTTGGAAGGCAGCTACGCTCACCACTGTATCACCAATGCTATAATATTCTGTTACACTTTGCTTTACCGTTTTTGTCATCACAAAAGTACATCCAGGTGCTGTTACATTTTCTTTGTCTTATTTTGTCTTTTTGAGTAGCAAGTCACTCACTTCAAACGAAGCGTGTCCTCCCCCTTCTTGAGGCAGCTGGTACAGAGGTGCAGTGTGAACTGCTCAGATAATGTCATATGATATTGATATAGAAAATAATACCTTACCATGTGTACTGCTGCACTCCTGCCCTTGTGTCTGAGTAGCAAAGTATGAAATATTGTGTGTGCATCTGAGTGAAACCCCAAACTCGACTCATTGTTCTTTGTAAAGAGACAGTTAATAGATTCGCTTCACATCTCTACAATACAGGAAAGAAGGACTTCAGAAGGCCCAGGTTGTTTACTAAGAGTTCTCTCAAGTACAGTGCTGTACAGAAACTAAAGTAAATGTTGCTTCATGTTTAGTTTGCATTCTGAGAACAGTTAGCAGCCAATTCCTTGCTGACCTGCGAGACTGAGAGGGGTTCAGTCGTAAAGAGAGATACAGTATATCTTAGTTCTGAACCACTGAGAGGTTTAGACAAAGACCACAGCACTTTCTTCCCTGCCACTGTTGCTTGAGAGCTGGTGTGATATGCATCTTGTCTTTTGTCTTTAACAGCAGCTTTCAGACAGACATTTCAGATATTGTTTCTGAAAAATAAAGGCAGGGATCAGTTTCACTGGCCAAGTATTGTCTCAGGGTCTCGCATTTTTAAAACACTTGAAGACAGATATGATTTGTGTGTATCCAAGACCACACCAATTGTTGACGTGGTTTTAAAAAATCATTTGAAAATCAAAAAAGTTTTTTTTTTTTTTTTTTTTTTTTACACAGGTGCTTATGTGGTTTCTGTTGCAATTTGCTAAAGTTTATGATGAATAGGAACCTGAATATGTTATACTGTAATAAAAGGAGCTTAAATCTGTCTCTTACAAGTTTCTCATCACTTCATCCCCTATCCCACTTTCAAGCATATGCAGTAATAAATCACCTAAACACCACTTTAATTATAACAAGTAGGTCACAAGTTTGAGCCATGCCATCTACTGTTGGTGTTGATTGTCTGCCTTCCAAAATGCTGGACTCACCTTGTTCAGTGCAATCAGAAAGATATAGTATGTGACAATGCAATTATAGCACTGTACTAAATATATAGCAACTGGATCTTATATTATAATCTACTATTATTGTCTGAAGGCTTCTCTGGGAGACGTCCTGCCTAGTTCCTCTGCCCAAGCAGAGCATCAGGCCTCAGTGATAACTGTGCAGTTGCCCTTACATCCATGTAATGAAGGTGCTGGAGAGACTGGTGGTGGCCCATGTAAGGCTGCAGGTGAGATTGTCTCTAGACCCCCTACAGTTTGCCTACCAGCTGTGTTTGGGGGTCCTTGATGCTGTCATCTATCTGCTGCACACTGTTAAACTTTTTAGCGTAAATTTTACAGTAATTTACTGGCAGAAGCTTCGCTAGTAAACTACTGTAGTTTTACAGTATCTAGCTGTATTTCAGAATTACAGTATAATACTGTAAATAAATCTACAGTTCTT
The DNA here is from genome assembly GCA_005024645.1 of Planiliza haematocheilus. Lineage (NCBI taxonomy): Eukaryota > Metazoa > Chordata > Actinopteri > Mugiliformes > Mugilidae > Planiliza > Planiliza haematocheilus. Next base: position 58,233 of record SRSE01000261.1, read on the forward strand.
TGTTGTAAATTTACAACGATACGCTGATATGATATTGTATATTTACAGTATTTAAACCAGATCGCGAAGGTATAGATCGCGTACCATTGAACTAATAGTACTACTACAACTAATAATAATAATAATAATAATAAAGAAATGACAGTAGGACAATATTCCTTTTCAAATACTTTTTAAAATAAAAACAATGCAACACAAGTAAAACTAACTGGGCTGACTGGTTCACTGATGTTGGCTTCTTCTCACTGCTTGGTTTTGTGTCCCCTCTCAGGGCTGATGTCACTGCAGCTTCTGGAAAACAATATAGAAAGACATATCAAATAAAAACATGTTCAGTACAAGGTAGTGCAGTACAGAGATACAGAACTTTGAGCCGCGTTAAAAAGAAGGAGTATCGGCCTTAACAATCAGTGTTCGTTAATGTAAACCGATACACAATGCTAACATTCGCTAAATTTAGCTAACTAGCACATTGCAAATAGAAACTTTTTGTGGCTGTTTTTATTCATGTAGAAACATACATACAAAGCACTATAGGTTAAACTTGCTACGGTATCTTCCAGCAAAAGCAAGTTTTGTTTTAATGCTGTTATAAACTGAGAAAAAATGCTGACATATTCTAATTTTAGCTAGCTCGCAAAAACGAAACTTTTCAACAGCTTCGTTATAAAACTGTTCCAAATGGCAGAAAATTCAACTGGAGAAATCCTCAAATCCTCCTCATAAGTCATTAAAAAAATAGTCAATTAATGTTAACTTACTTAGTGGAGGACGTCAAACAGCTCCGGACATCTGTGAAAAAAAGGCTGAGGTGGTTGTCCTGTGTCTGCCTTCATGGTGATAGAGACTGGCTGGCAGTCTTACACCAAAATTAAAATCAACAAAAATAAAATTCAAGCTGCAAAAACAACCTTTTGCCAGATAATAAAAATGTCTTCCTATGTCGGTTCAAATTATATTTTCCTTTCACTTTCCCATGATGCTAAGCTGTTTACAGTAACGTTTACAGTATAATCCTGTAAAAAATGGCATTCTCTTAAAGTGCTGTAATTTGCTGTTATCACATTTTTTTTCTCCCAGATTGCCTTGCGGTTTACAGTATGATACTGTATAACAGGAATACAGTAAAATACTGTAAAATACTGTTCAGATTCCACTGTACATTTACATCAAATGTTCACTCACACCTGGATGGTGGTGGAAGTTCGGTGAGAAGAAGATTCTTTGATGTCTCTAGTTCCTTCGACACCATCCAGCCTTTGTTGCAGAGTGAGAAGCTGTGGTTGATGGGTGTTGGTGTGTCCATTATCTCGATCACTAACTACCTGATAGACAGGCCATAGCTCATCTGTTTGGGTTATGTCCTGTCTGATGCGGTGGTGAGTGGTGTGGGAGACCCACGGGGCACTGTGCTTTCTCCGTTCCTGTTCACCTTATACACCACTGACTTTCAGCACAACTCAGAGTCCTGTCAAATTTTCTGGTGACTTTGCAGTTGTAGGGTGTATAAGAGGTGGACAGGACGAGGAGGAGTATAAAGGGCTAGTGGACAGTGGAAGGAATCATCTGCTGCTTAACGTGGACAACACCAGGGAGATGGTGACTGACTTCAGGAGGAAGGAAAAGGCTCCTCTGCCCCTCAGCATCCTTGGTAGGTATGTGGAGGTGGTGGAGGATTACAAATACCTGGGAGTGACCATTGACTACCAACTGAACTGGAGGACCAACAATACAGCTGTGTAGAAGAAGGGCTGCAGCAGACTATTTCCTGAGAATGCTGAAGTCCTTCAGTGTGTGCAGCAAGATGTTGGAGATCTACCAGTCTGTTGTGGCCAGCACCCTTTTCTCTGCTGTGGTCTGCTGGGGGAACAGCATTACAGCCACTGACGCCAACGACTGAACAAACCGATCAGGAAGGCTGGCTCCATCATTGGACTGGTGGTGGAGAGGAGGACACTAAAAACTGTTAGCAGTCATGGATAACCCTGACCACCCTCTCTACCACACAACAGACAATGGAGCACCTTCTCAGACAACTTTGTTGTGTCAACGAATGCTAGAGGAAATCTTTCCTACCCCAAGCCATCAGTCTAGCTATCAATCTCCTCATCTGTGTGACAGATGACACTCTGGATAATTGTTTTTGCACATTTGTACATGGTTGTCTGGTTATTGGTTGCAAATTAATTTCATTTTTTTAAATGTTCACTTATTTTAATATTTTATAATCACATACATTTGTTCATTTTCTGTAACTGCTTGTCCTCTGGAGGGCTGTGGGGGAGCCTATCCCAGCCATCAGTGGGAAAGGCATTATACACCCTGGACAGGTCTACTACAGTGGTATGCAAAAGTTTGGGCACCCCTTAGGAAAATCATTGCATCAGTTTGTCACATGCTGAGCTTTTGAAGCAGCAACTTTATTTTAACAAATGTTATACCTTATGGAAACAGAAACATCTCAGTAGTGAAATCATTTTCATTGGTCCAACAGAAACATTTTTATGAATATTTAAACAAAAATAGGCATGTGCATAAATTTGGGTACCCCAAAGAAATAATTCTATTAATATTTAATAGACCCTCCTTTTGCTGCAAGAACAGCCTGTAGACGCCTCCTATAGCTACTGACAAGTCCCTGAAGTCTGGCAGGTGGTACTTTGGCCCATTCTGACCAAATAACTCCATCTTAGTGTCATCTGACCACAGTATTTTTTTTCCAAAATGCTTCTGGCTTGTCCAGATGTGCTTTTGCATACCTCATGCGACTCTTCTTGTGACGAACACTCAGGAAAGGCTTTTTGCGCATCAGCCTTCCAAAGAGCTTTTCCTGGTGCAAAGTGCGCTGGATTGTGGAACGATGAACAACTACACCATCAGTAGCCAGATGTTCTTGTAGTTCTCTGGAGGTGGTCTGTGGCTTGTCTGTGACCATTTTAACCATCCTTCGCCTGTGTCTTTCCAGTATTTTTTTTGGCCTACCACATCTTTCCTTCACAATGACTGTTCTTTCTGCACCACATTTCTGACTGTGGAAATAGACATCCCAAACCTTCTTGATCATTTCTTGTACCCTTCTCCTAATTCATGATAATGAATTATCTTTGTTTCTTGGTCAGTGGAGAGTTGTCTCGATGTCCCCATGTTGCCAGGAGCCTAGGACAAGCACAGCCAGCAATTGCCTCTGTTAAATAGCCTTTTTCACGGTTGGTTTTACCTGTCTTTGTAATTGAAGGTCTCACAAGCTACTCAAAGCAGTTTTGGGCTGCAACATGTCAGCTACAAATCCCTACAGGTCTTGAAATCAATGTGATTAAAAGGGTGCCCAAACTTTTGCACATACCATTTTTTACATTCTAATTTATTATAATAAAACATTGTAATGATACTCTTAAGAATTTTGGTCTGGTCTTGTTTCAGATCTTCAAATCCTTACTAAATCAGCCGCCAAGTTTCATGGGAGTCTATTAAATAGTCACAAAATTGAATGCAGTTGTAATTATTCATTTACTGTGACACAGCACGCTTGTGAAAATAATGTTTTTAAACGGACAGCCTCTTTTGTGCCTGCACCATGTACTGGATTTGAAAGGGTATCTTTTACCCATGTTTGCCTAAAACCTAACCAAGTAGCGAGTCATGGCAAAAGAAAACTGGGACATAAAATGAAAATGTTGTTGTGTCTTGTGTCAATGATTGTCAAAACAAACAAAGTCATCTGTGTTCAGTTAATCAAATCAGGTTTGTGCCATGTGTTAGATTTGTAGGCAAGAATTGTGTTTTTCTGGCAAAGGCATAGCCAATGGCATTTACATGTACCTACACATGCCACAATTCAGTATTCAGTACTGAATATCTCTGTACTTCTGTAAAAAAATACTCCTTGAATGTACTTTATAAGAACACTGAGAAAATGAATCACTTCTCATTCTAAAGTCATCTGTCCAAAGCCAGACACTTATTTATAGAAAGCTTTTGTTGGTAGAGAGCCACAAGGCAGTTTTAAGAGTCTAAGAATATTTTTAGAAATAATTTTCCCCAGAATACAGACACACACATACACTCAGTGCACTTAGCACAGCATGTGTTTGTGTGTATTTGGTGTATATTTTTGCATGCCTCGCCTGTACAGTTTTCAGGTCACTATCACATTCCATTAAGAAACGCATGGCCAACCTTTTGTGAGATCAAAAAGCTTCACATACTGTTGTGTGTGTGTCAGGGGAAGGGAGATGGTGAAACAATTTGCTCAGTTGGTCATGTTATAGTGTATTTTAGTATTTAATATCGTGTTATATAAAATGTGTGTGACCACTCAACAGGAAGTGGTGCTTGAATTTCCCTTGTTTAAAACCAGCACAATGTAATTTTTTTTTTTTTTTTTACTTTTTATGTCACTCTCTTGCTGGAGGAACGACTCTCACTCTGCAATATCCATGACAATGTCTCATATATCCACTAGAGTAATAATATCAAATGTTCACTGCACATGCAAGAATTTTTTTTTGGGATACTCCAAAATCCCACTAGTGAGTGAGGCTCTAAGGGCCAATTCTTTGTAGATAATGAGAAGAGTCGATTGTTGTTGGGAAGAGCCGAAGCTGTGAATCCATGCAGGCAGGGGTAGGACTTTTACATGCGAGGATGGACTAGGATCATAGCACACCATTACCATTTACAATCGCTAAATAAGGATAAAATAGAAGGCTCTGAGTGAAACTAAATGAAAAGCCATTTGGGAGCTATAACCAACCATAAAATGAAATCCGCGGTGAAATCCGCCGTGGTTGCACTGTAAACGAGATAAACACTATAAACGTTACGAATCCATCTTTTCTCCGACCTGTCGTAAACAGAACGCAAAAGCCCGCTGTAACTTGTTTTCCGACACGGATGTGACATCACTCCCGAGTTGCAAGTCGCACTTACAAGACAAATAGAACGACCCATTAGCATCCCGATTTTGAGGCTTATCCCGGCTTTGAGCATATTCGAGATATGATGTTTACATGGAACACAGAGAAACCCGGTTATTCATATCCCCGTATGATAAATACCAGTAACCCGTTTTCCGATCGCTGCATCTTATCTGCGCATGCGTCTTTTTGAATGTTTTCCGACGCGACCTAACTTGTTGAGCGGAGCGAGGTGGAAAACCAGCGTCACGTAGCTTTTCCGCAACACTGTACATTTGTATAGATTGTTCTTTAATTAAAAACTAAACCCCTGTTCTACAGTTTTTTTTTTTAAATGTAAGTAACTTTTACTTAAAATACATTTTAAATTAGCTACTTATTACTTTTACTTGAGTAATTTTTCAGATGGGTAATTTCATTTGTACTTGAGTAATATTTCATCCAAGTATTGGTACTTTTACTTGAGTACAATATTTTAGTACTTTTTCCACCTCTGGATATTATACAAATGCAATGAAACATTCGAAGTTTAACTCAGTTGTGTCCAGGCATACATCTGAATCCAATACTCTAGTACTTTAAATAAATACCGATGCATGACTGTGAACATCCAAGCATTGTTAATGTCTGTTTATGGGAAGTCATTGCCTTTGTAAAGCTGTGCAGCGGATTTGAAAATGTTAAAATAAAAAAGACAGAATCATTTGCCGGTGTCTCTCTCTAACCTTGCTGGCTGAGGGTAATCCTGGGGCAGTGCTGGTGTAAGAGGAAGCACAGCAGGGTGTAAGCTGCAGGCTTTGCAGACAGATCACTTGCCCGCAGGGAGAGAGGGCAGGAGATTTTGCCTGAGATGGGCTTCAGTTTCATCATTCTTACCTCTGCTGGATGCCCACCACATTCTGCTTTTCTATGCAGCCTTTAGGATATAGTTGGTGATATGCTGTATTTTGTTCTAACACTGAACAAATCCTATGACAAGACCAAGACCAACAATGAAGTAATCCCACTGTCAAGTACACTGTGAGAATCAAAAGAATGAGATCTTATTCTTCTATGACTGACCAAAAACACATCAGTGTTCATTGGTTGAACTGACTGACATGCCTCCTCATTACCAGGAACGGTGGTTTACATTACTTTGACTTAATGTCACATACACTGTCCACATACACCAACTTATTATAGCATGCAGGTTGCTGGTCCAGCCATAGAGAGCAGTTTTGGTTGGGTCATATCCCGTGTGTCTTGCTCAACACTTTGACATGTAAACATGTACATGCACATGTAGATAGGAAGAGTTGGGGACTCTTAGGCCCTGTCCACACGAAAACGCATATTTGCGTAAACGCAGATGTTTTTATTTGTTTTGGCCTATCGTCCAGACGAATCCCGTAAACGCATAGCCCTAAAACGCACTTTTTTGAAACCGGGTCCCAGGGTGGATAAATCCGAAAACGCACTTCTTGTGAATCCGTCTGGACAGGGAAACCGGAGATTTTGGAAAACGATGAACTCTTATATCTCGCGAAACGTCTCATAACAACATCAACAACAATGGCGGACTACATGCTTGCGTTACTGCTAAAGAAGATATTGAGCCTATTATGGTTACTAGGGCAAAATCTAATTTTTCCTTGAGTTTGGTTTCTTCGAAAGCCAATTTGTAAACAGCGCTCAAGCTTCATGCGCATGCGACACCTCTTCCTCTCCGTTTTTGGTGAATTTCTGAAACTGAAACAGCGCCGCCTATATACCTGGGATATGAAGTAGCGTTTTCAGTCGTGTAAAGACGGATCAGTCTGGACGTGGATAATTTTGAAACCGTGCCAGCGAAAACGGATAGGAAAAAGATCGTTTTCGTACGTGTGGACGAGGCCCTAGTCAAAGGCTGACCGGCTCACCTTCATGCTGCTTGTCTTCTATGCTTTACAATTTCCATTTAATGTTGACACCATCAATGGTGATTGACTGCCATCATTCCCAGCTTCCCTTAAGAAGCAAATGAATGTTCTGACACTCAGCAACTTGCAACAACAAACTTACTCAACTTGCAAACATTTTCTTGGAAAATGAAAGCCCTTCATACAGGGTATTAAAATGCACAGGAACATACACACACACAAAAAAAAACTTTATAAAGATTGAGGAAGACTTCCAAAGACTTCTAAAGGCAATGTAACAGTGAATTTGAATGTGAGAAGAAGTATTTAACTGTAAATTATTCAGATGTTTTGCATGCATGTGTTGATATGTTTGTCTGAATGCATATGGATATGGACAGGACCTATTCACGGATCTCTCCGGGGGCAATTACAGATGCTTCAAACATACTTCAATTTGTCGACCTAGTATGCATCATTCACCCTACACACGCGTTCACATCATTAATATTGCATGTTTCCATCCCCGATGAGAATATCAGAAAAGTTTTGACATGCTCCCGCCTACCATCTGTGAATTTACCCCCATAGAAGAAACTTGAATGGTGATGAACTGTGCCGTACTTGGCGAGAGAACATAACAAACTGGAGGATCAAAGGAGACTGGGATAGTGCCAAGATAAAATGTGCTATGTGGTTGCACTGAAAGTGAGCTTCTTGTTGGATCTAATTCGTGACAAGCCCAAACCTGCTACAGTTACTGAGCAGCAAGGATTAAGGAAAATAAACTTTCTTCCAGCCTAAAGCTTGCTCAAACAGTGAATACTGGTTGGTCTGTTTCACTTCTGATTACACCAAGCATAACAGACTAAGAAGGTTGGCATAATCCAAATGTTTACCTGTAACCACAACCAACATTCATGTCATACTAACACTGGAGTCCTGACAATTTTAATAGTAGCTCATTAATGCAGAGTTGTATGGCTTTAGGATTTGTTTTTGTTTTTTTTCTGTATGAATTGAGCTGGCTCCATCATCTTGCAGCCTTCTGTGCAGATTTGTAAGTAAGTGGAGTCTGCAGCAGCTGGGAGTAGGTGTGGTCAGCCAGGCTAAGACTAGTGTACTGGAGTGCATCACTTAGTTTTATAAAAATGTTTCTACCCCGAAGTTTGAAGTATCTTAGATGTTTTATGTTTTTACCAAAAATATCCATAGTCCAACTCACCAAATACAGTTTTATCAGTTTGGTAAGGAATTTCACTTTCTTATCAAACTGCATTTTCAATTTTTAATCTTATTTTTTTCTGTATTTGTAGTATATGATGACAAAACTGACTTATCAAATCTGCAAATGCTGCTAATGGCTATAGGATATCGTAGTATATCATGACCATTTAGCATATACACCAATCAGGCATCACTTAGTTCTTCCTTGTCTCCAAAACAGTTACAACTGTACCCTGTGGTGTCTGGAAACAGAATGTTGTTAGTGGGGGCCTTTGGGTCCTATGGGTTGAGGGGAGGGGCCTCTGTGGATCATCCCACAGATACTTGATCAGTTTGGGATCTAGTGAATTTGGAGGCCTAAAATGTCTTTGTGTGTGTGCCTGTGTCAGGCTGCATCCCGCTGGGGATGGCTGCTGCTATCAAGGAGTGTCATTGCTATTGGGTGTGGGTGCCTGGTCTTGTCTAAGTAACATCCACATGAATGCTAGGTCCAAAAGTTTCCCAGCAGATTGGTCATAATGTTATGCCTGATTGGTGTACATAATTATGTTTAGGCTAAACAGAGCTTGTCAAGTTATTTTTGGAGCACTGAGGAGAATCAGGCTATATTTAAAAAAGTCCACTGTAATTTAAACCTTTCTTATCTGAAGGTCAGCATATATACCACTGCCCAGAATTACATATAATGCATACTTCCTCTTAAATACTGCAATTTTATTAAAATTGTTGTGCCTCAGTCCACCTCATGAAATGTGTTCCAGTTGGAGTTTAAAACTTTTAAAACAAGTTCAATGATTTTTCAGGTCAAAATGTGACCTGGCAATGGTGACTATGATAAAAACTTTTTACCAACTCAACTTATCCCATATATCATTTCCCAAGGCTGAAACGCTTGTTGTCTGACCTGAACCACACCCAGAAGCCGGGATCTGGAACAAAGCACAAGGCTCCACTTGTGCAATCACCCCTCTACAAATTCTGTGCAGTAATGCAAGGAAGCACTTACATGTCTTGTGCTCTGCAAAAATACTATTCAGTCATATCCTGTAGAAAGAGAGTCTGAGATAGACCCAGAATATCCCTAAGTGTTGATACATCCTATCCGACCAGAATGATCTGGGATCCTCCAGAGCACAGGTGTCAAACTGATCTGTGAAAGGGCCACTGTGGCTGCAAGTTTTCATTCCAACCATGCAGCAGCACACCTGACTTGGCTCAATCAATCAACTGAACTGCCTTCACGTAGTCATGGCATGTGTCCTCTTGCTTGATTGGAACAAAAACTTGCCAGCCACACCCACTGCATGGGTGCTGCATGGTTGGAATGAAAACCTGCAGCCACAGTGGCCCTTTCATGGATCAGTTTGACATCCCTGCTCCAGAGGGTAACAGAGAAAGCAGCCAACACAGCACAGACTTGGATAAATATTAGAATACAAGGAAAATAATTATATCATGTGTAAAATGACATGAAAGAACTGTTTTGAGGAAGGAAGGTCCAGTCAGCACCCATCTAACCTCCAAAATCCCTCAGGCAGTATATTTATTTATTAGAAAGTATGGAAACACTCATTGTTGTGACAGCCAGAGGCGATCTTAACACTGGGCAAAAGTAGGTGAATGCCCTAAAAAAGAGAGAAAAAAAGTGAAAGGTGAGTATGTATATCTTTGATTAATTCAAAGAAAACAGTTAATAAAACACCTGTGCCCCTTAGTCTCAAAATTAAATACATATTGAGATATGAACCTGGACTTAAGAGGGTCACAGAAGAAGTTTAATTTCCTAATGAACTCTGCATTTTAAACATAGTTATGAATCTTGGAGATTTTCATGGACCTGAGATTGGGATGTCCTTGTGTATGCGTGTGTGAACATCCTGTCCCAATTTCAGAATCCTGAAGTAATTCCAGTAATTAGGAACAATTATATTCTAGTTGGAGTGCTCTGAAAGAAGCTGGGCCACTGTTAAATATAAACTTTTTATATTTGGAAAAAATCAGTTTACCGACACAGACATAGCTGCAATAGTGACTGAACATTTGGACACACTGTATATATCCTCAGTTTCTACATCCCCGTTGCAGTGCCAGCCTTATGGTGTGCAAAGTAGAAGTGTTGCTCTCATCTACCAATACTAACAAAAAGTTGGATGAGCCAAATCCACAACAGAATGTTAAGTCTGATATAATTTAAAGTGAGCTGACAGTTGAGGGAATGTCCGACTGAATTAAACTGCAGTAATCAGTAGCTAGCCCCAATCATATGTGTATACAAGGACCTGGTGATCCACAGATCTTGGCATCTCATCCTTGTTCTTTCTGACAGTATTACAACACACACACACACACACACACACACACACACACACACACACACACACAAAATGTGCAAGTAATTTTCAAATGTTTTTTATGCTAAAATTATAGCTTATAGTCCAGTTGTGTTCTCCAGTGTTGAGGAAAATGTGCGAACAACAACTGTGCAGGCAGGTCAACAAGTGACTTAATCAGACAAGTGGTCCTCCATCCACAAATCAGAATACAGGGTGGCATTCAGTAAGTGGACATTGAGTGCAGATTATCGCCCTGACATTACCATTAATCACTGAAGAACAGTTCTCCCAAACTCAAAGAATCAAAACCCCAAAATGGCTGCATTGTCCTTCTTTAAAACAGTAATAACACAGGTCAGCCCAGTGTTCAAACACCCCACTGCAATAACTAGTTCCTATTGGCAATGGCTATTTTAAGAGATTGCTATGAAAAACAGAGCATCCCGTGTCTGATTGACAGTGTGCATGTTCATATCTTATCATTAGTCAAAGTGCAAAACAGGTGTTTGGAAGGGCAGTTAAATATGAGACATCTTGATACCAACAAAAAAGAGGTGATAAGAAATACTGTACAATAAATACAAACGTCAGTCTGGAATTTGTTAAATAGTTAGTGAACAGTCAGAGAATGTCTGAGTATGGTGATTATTTGTTTGTGAGTAACGGTAACATGTTGAATGAATGTATGCTGTGTTAGGTCTAACTGATGGGTGAGCCTTTAAGCAGGACCCAATCTTTACTGGGTCAGGAAGGTAGACTGTTTTTTGACCCCAACCAACAGCATTTGGCTCATTCACATTTTTAAGTGTGTGTGTGTAATTATGTTTGAGTTCTATGAAAATGAAAGTCTGGTGGAGGTCTTGGACTACTTCCATCTGTCAGAGTAATCAGCACGTTAATTAGAGTTCTGGTGTGGTAGTGCTTCAGTGGCTTAAAGCGTTGGTTTAGCTTTTATAATACAGATGAAATAAAAACCTGAAACAATAGAAGAAAGATGGTTTTATGACTTATTACTAAAACTGTGAGTAAACCAGTTTATGGTGAAATGTTCCTGGAAAACGCACAAACTGAGTAATACAACATGATCTGACCGTGATTTGGAAGTTGGTTTTGCTCATGTACAGTATATGCACGTTAAATATAATTTAGCAAAACAGGTCAAATGTCACAGGAATCATAAGAAATTATAATAGTCAAATATGACTGGATGCTGTCTGCCTCAGAGTTAATTACAATTTTCAAAACCCCTACTCACCATTACTGTCTGCATGGTCAGAGGGCCTGCACAGCCCCCCTTGGACTAAATCACTGATAAATCCCTAATAATTAATGGAGAAATTAACAGGATGATTCTTGGCCTATTTCAGTCTTACCCACAAAGGGTTAACGCCGATGTTCCCAGCAGTCATCTTTTTATGCCTTCTTGTTTCTTGCGCTAAGTTACCTCTTTAAATTGTTCAACTTGTAGATTGCCAACAGTTGCTTTGGCGTTCTCACATCTTAGAGCTGATGTTTATCACTTGTGGTAACTACTCACTTCATCCGTCTTCAGCCCCAGGATTTTAGCCAACTGTCTTATCTTAAGGTCCGTAATAACTTCGCACTGTTTAAGTATGCTGCTCCCTCTCCCTGGAATAAGTTGCAAGACTTTAGGGAGGGGTGTCACTGAACAAATTTAAAGTAATTATAAATGACTTTGAGGCCAGCACATCAGCCTGTACAGGTCTGATCCATGATACTGATGACTTATGATGAACATTGAACAAATGTTTCAGCGATCCTGTAACCCAGTCAGTGTTTTAATACAAATGATATGTATGTCGGAAGTCCTGTTAATTTGTGCTGCTGCTAAAGGGGAGTCTTTAGCTCAGTGACACTTTCCAGTTTAGATAAATGCTTGAATAATTTTAATGCTAAAGTGTCATTTGGAAAATATGAGTTTCTTTTATTTTCTTTGTTTATCAGTAAACTGGGAGAATGCAAACCAACAATATCTCTAACTGCATACTCTCCTCCAAATAATTAGTCATGCATTCATTGTCATTTAAAAATTAAAAGTTCAAAGCTTCTCCACTAAACAGTATGAATGAAGCATCTTTCAGAGATGAAAATAAAATATTGCAGTGTCAATGGTTTAAAATGGGGTTATTTCTATGTTAGGGTATATAGCAGCAAAACTGTTTTTATGGACTGCTTTCCACATGTGAACATTCTGGGCTTATTTTTCATGTTAACTAATGTGTTGGTTGTGTTGATCAACTAGTGTGAGAGAAACAGAGTATTTTCTCTCCTTCTGCCCCTTTTAAACACCCACAGGCATTTACAAAGTGAATCGGTGAGCGTTATAAACTGAGATTTCCCAGAAACACTGGAGTCCGACTGCATACCGGACCATTTGTTCAGCTAAACACCAACATGCATTTACAGTAGGGAATCTAAGTCAGTGAAATGTCAGTCAGTCAGCCGTTTAGCCTGTTAGGGGTCACGGGGGTCTGCTGGAGCCTATCCCAGCTGTCATCGGGCGAGAGGCAGGGTACACCCTGGACAGGTCGCCAGTCCATCGCAGGGCCAACATTTAATTTAGAATCACCAATTAACCTAATGAGCATGTCTTTGGATGGTGGGAGGAAGCCGGAGTACCCGGAGAGAACCCACGCAGACACAGGGAGAACATGCAAACTCCATAGATTCGAACCGGTGACCTTCTTGCTGTGAGGCATCAGTGCTAACCACCTCGCCACTGTGCCACCCCAAGTCAGTGAAATGTTTTTTTGTTTCGTATTGTATAGTGTAATTTATACTTTTTATTCTGTTCTATGTCTTTAATCCACAGGGAATGGAGGTTTTCTGACATTCCTCTGGTATAGATGGCAAAATGTGATTCAGAGTTTAAAGGATTCTCTTTCAGCATTTTTAAACAACTAACGCCACTGCTTTGCATTCCAGCGGTTCCCTCCATCAGGCTAAATCATAACAGGGGCTCTGCTCTCAATGTTCTTGAATTATTGAGGATGCAACAAGAGCACCAAAGGTAGTGTATTTGATAACAGTCATCAAGGTTTGTCATATGTGGCTCTTTAAGTTTGAGTATGTGGTGAAGCCTCTACCTCATCTTCAGACTGAATTACATAATTCAGTCTGATTACACTGATTACATTACATTGCCTTGAAATTATACAATATACAAAGTTGCATATACACAGGATTTTAAAGGCTTTAAAAAAGACAAAAAAAGAAGCAAAAAAATAAGTGGATAAACAGATAGATAGAAGAGTTTAAGTGTGAGACACTATATGAATAAATATTTGATTCAGTAAAATGACCTCAGCTCTATGAACCAATAGCAGAACCTTCAGATCATCACATTTGAGAACTGTATTGCTTTGTAAACACCTTGAAAACCCCAATAGCGAGCAATGCTGTCTCCAAGTGGTGACTTTAGTCATTGCAAAATCATGCGTAGTACTGCAGTTTGAATGGAAATTGGGATTTATATACAGATGTGGACAAAACTGTTAAACTTCTGTTAAAAAAAAGTAAATATATATATAGAGGAAATTAACTAATGCAAGTCAGACACTGATTGATCAAACTGTGGTTCAACAGAATCATTTTAAAAATGAATGAAACTAGCCTGGACAAAAATGATGGTGCCCCTAACTTAATGTTGTGTTGCACAACCTGAGGCAATCACTGCAATCAAGTGATTTCTGTAACTCTCACTGAGACTTGTTTCTTTAACGTAAGGGTGCCAACAATTTTGTCTGTGTATATATATAGTATTTATTATATAGTAAACTCAAAAACATATCTGCCCTTTAAGGAGATAACATACTCAAGTTCGGTAAATGCTCTGAAAAGGTTGTGAGTAAATCAGAATGAAGGGCCCTGCAGAGGTCCTCTGTATGCGACAATCAGGAATGAAGTGCCCTTGCAGGGTCTTTTTCAATGGAAGACTAAGTGAGAGAGTCCTGCAAAGTACCCTCAACAACAATGTAATAGAGGACCATATTCACATATTGACATCAGGCAGGACTAGAAGTTCAAATGCTCTAATCCATGGGGTAGTGGTGTTGTGATGCATTCCACATTGCAACAAGTCATACAATGTAAATGTAGGAAACTGATGAATTTGTATAATTTCCCCACGACTCAGATGATCAGCAGCTGACTAGAGACAGCGGATAGGGAAAGTCTTGAGGGACACTGGGCCATACTTCATGGTAAAACAACATATTGTAACCTATTGGTTACCATTAACAACATTTTGCATTCAGCCATCGCCTACGTAACATTATTGCTGTACAGGAAACAATACCACTGGAGAGGTGTAAATTGATGCTGAAAACATCCATGCACATCTTGCACACATGTACTAATCCAGCTTGCAATGCAGCTTTGAATGTTTTGCTGTCCTTTCACCCAGCCTCAGTAATGTACTGGTTGAATTAGTTATATTATTAATATACAATATGTATCCTATTGAACAAGAATAGCTGCTCATTAAAAAACAAACAAATAGATAGATAGATAGATATATAGATAGATAGATAGATAGATAGATAGATAGATAGATAGATAGATAGATAGATAGATAGATAGATAGATAGATCTGGGAAATATTTCTTGTTTAGTGTGAACTTGCATTACACTGGCTGTATACCATCTTCGAACCTTTTGGGAATCTTGGAAAATGTGTTTGTTCGTTTATCAATTTGGATTTGCTGTCCTTGTACTCTTAACCAGTCCTTCACTCTGGGGTTTTCATCATCAGCGTCAGACGGATCATTGCACTGTTGGACTTGTGAAGGTCAAGCCATATCAGCTTGGGGAATGCAGTCTGTTGCAGGGTCATATTACACTCCCTACCAGATATCACCACAACAAGCTGTGCCTTGTACAGCTGTCTCAGCTTACATATTTACGATTCCACATACATACATGTTTGAAAGAGGTTTATAAAAAAGATGTTTCTTGTTGTGGGAAAGATTTTGAATGTTTGGAGTGCTATCTTCTCATCATCCTCTTGAGCGCATCAGACAATTATTCTTTCTTCTAACTCCCCTGTTTATCAGGACTTTTTTTTTTCTGGTTGCATACCTTTTGTGCTTTTAATTAAATTTTCCATGTAATGACATTGAATATAAATGATAATAAAGTTATGTCCTTTATACATGCAAAACTGTCACTGTAGCTGAGCAAGACGTGGCCTGTTTATTGAATATTTTTTGGAAGACAACCCAGACCACTCTTAACCTGCATCTCCAACTTTGACATCAGATCACAAGGAAGGCTTTCTGAACATTAGGCATTAAGTATCTAAATAGCAAAACGATATGTAATATTCTATCAGCGGATCATTTTTATTTTAGTTAATAAACACCTGCAGAATAACTTAAATCACTTGAACAGCATCAGCATAATTAATACTCAAAAGGCAGCTGTAGAGTTCATTAAGACTGAGTTCTTTGAATTATTTTTTTTTTCCCCTGGTCAAACACATCTACATAGAATTTAATGCAAACTCATTAGGGGCAATGTTTGCATATACTGCGTGACTGGCATTCTCACATCTGTATCTGTTTTTTTTATTATTTTACTCCAACAGACAGACCTGACATTCATATATTATTACAAGATAAGAAGTACAAATGAATTTTGACATCACAAAAAAAAGTCACATAATAATTCACGATAACATGCAATAAAATACTAAGATAAAAATTATTTAATTGGACTGCAGGCTGTACTTTATCCAGCAGAGGGCAGCAACGTACCGGCCACCGCGTAAAACGCTACAGAGTAACTGAAGAAGAAGTTTCCGGTGCTACAGCTAGGCATCATCATGCCTACTGCTGTGATTATGGAGGAAAATTATGATAAATTATTAGAGCAGTGTGAAGCTCAGGAACTCGAGGTGAGTCTCTGTTTGTGAAAGTCATATTTCTCTGTGTGTGAAGAATTAAGGTTTTATAGGTTTTCCTCCTCTGAAGGCGTGGTAGTACTGTCGCTAATGGACAGGTTGTGAGCAGTTTAGGCTAGCGTGGTAGCTAAGAAGCTAGCATAATTGAGGCTCCTTTAACTTTCTGTCACTTTGAGATTAACTTGCTTTTCAAGGCGACTTTTAAATTGACCAATTCATTCCTACCAGTCGCAAAAAAAATGAGCATTGTTGCAGTTACTGACAGCTGTATCTTGTTGTTGCCACTTAGCTAGCCAGAATCTCTTCGTAATGTTAGTAAACATAGCTACGGCTAACACCGCTTCGATTTCTCTAGGGTCTTAAGACATTAAAATGTATTCCGCTGTTAAGCGTCTGTCGATATGTAATTATGAGAATTAAACTTTATCTTTATGAACATAGTAAGACTGTTAGCAGGAGCTAATGGAAATATCACCTTGTGGGTTGTTGACTTTGGTAGTCGAAGATGCAATATGTAGCTAACCTTACGTTACATTACGTCAATTTCGAATATTCAAAATACAATAAAAAGATTACGTCTACGGAAGTATCACAATGTTTTGTTTCTCGATATTGTACCTCGTACCTTTTAATATTTTACCTGCATTTATTTTTAACAGGCTCCAGGGGGCATTGCAACACCTCAAGTATATGCTCAGTTGCTGGCACTCTATTTACTTAATAATGACATGTAAGTAAACCCTATGTCTGTCTTCAGTAGTTGTCAGGGTGCTCTCTAAATGGTCTTTATTAAGAGTGGGATCTCATTTTGAAATTCCTATATAAAGTCTAGTCCTGGATAAAGTGATAACTTGAGTATTTGCCTTATTACCATCATCGATCGAAAGGGATTGCTTTGCAGTGACAAATTGTCACTTTAAAATTTGTATAAAACTATAGTTTGTAGCTGAAGAGCGCTTTGATTTCAAATAATCGTTAATGCATGTGTTGACTACTTTGTGTTAATGTTGGTCCAACAGGAATAATGCCAGGTATCTATGGAAAAGGATTCCTCAAGCAATAAAATCGGTAAGCATGTTAAAACATATGGTCACATACTGAAGTATACTTGAACTGAGCTCCCAGTTGCTCCCAAGACTGTATGTAAGGACATGGCACATGCAGTACATTCTCTTATGCCCTGGCCACATGCAGTCGGGCCCTCTCATATAAGCCGAGCTGAATTCTGCTCACGGGTTCCTTGGGAGATTTTTCCTTCTCGCTGTCACCCGAGTTCTGAGTTCTGTGTTTTGCATAAACAGTTAAATGGAATTGCCATGGTGATGTGGCTTTATACAGAAATTACTAACAGAAGTTACCAATTGCGCTTGCAAAAAATGCAGTTCACATCAGCATCCAGTTACAATTACAAGCATCTACAACCTGGAGCCTTTGTGGAGATAGATAGATAGATAGATAGATAGATAGATAGATAGATAGATAGATAGATAGATAGATAGATAGATAGATAGATAGATAGCTTTATTGATCCCTTGGGAATCCATCGCATACATAATAATAAGTCCAACTCTAAATAAGATGAATAATAATTAATTAATTGGCATCTTGATATATTTGGTTACTTAGAACACAACAGTTAGTGCCTGTTTAGGCAACCAAGGTCAGTAAGAAATAGAATGATATAAACTTATCAGTTACTTGTTAGATACTCAGACTTTGTGAGAAAAAACTCCTCTTGCAACTTTGCTTTAAATACTTGCATTCATTCATTCATCCTCTGTAACCGCTTTTCCTATGAAGGATCGTGAAGGAGCTCTTGCCTTTCCCAGCTGTCTGTAAGATAGATAAGACAGATAAATCAATGTGATTAAGTAGCCCAACTATTTGGGTGTAAATAATCTTGACAGTATTATGAAAACCAGAAAACCAAGTGTAGCATAATAAGGGTTTTTGTAATCCTTTCCTTGTTGCTTACAGGCAAACCCTGAATTAGCAGCTATTTGGGCTGTTGGCCAGCGCATTTGGCAGCGAGACTTTCCAGGGATCTACACAGCCATTGCAGCTTACCAGTGGTCAGAGAATATCCTTCCGGTCATGGAGGCCCTTCGAGGTAAGAACAAAAGAAAAATCCTATCTGATTGTCCTCTCTCATCACTTTGGGATAGTATGAAACTTTCCAGATTAATAAGATGTGAATAACTATGTAAATGATTTACACATTTAGCACGGTGGGAGCTGTAGTTAAGTTCTCTAAACAGTGAAATGAAATAAACACATACAATTATTCTGCATGGTTTTAGGATTACAATCAGCAGGGGGCACCAGCTGAACACAGTTGTAGTCATTATGCCGTCCTGTAGGGGGAAAATAAAACATGTTGAAAGATTAAGAGAACAAATTCCACTTCATACTTCACTTTCTAAGTTCCATCAGCATGTATTGTCCCTAACGTGTAGGTCAGTTTTGATACACCACAACACTATACTACTGTACAGACAGGAGCATGTCCTATAATAAATAAATCGAATATGTAAATATTTCTTTCATTTTACCTTCTTACACTTAAAGAGTGATTTTCTGTATGACGATGAAGATCCTCATAGAATTAGGGCTGGATGATTAATTGAATTTGCAATAAAATCGATATGATAGATCGCGATTTTCTGACCGCAACTTGTGCGATTACAAGGTGGTCATGTGAAACGGGCGACGCGGATGATGTCTTCTGACATGGACGATGTCGTCTCTGAGCGGCGCGTGCGCCCTCGACGGTCGGCTTGTTTACCTGTTATTTGCTACTGCTAGTTTTTTACAACATGGCTGAATATTTGTCCGACTCTGAGGTTGTGAACGAATCATAGCAGTAGCAAATTACTGGTAAACAAGCCAACCGTAGCAGGTGTGCGCGCCACTCAGAGATGACATTGTCCAGGTCAGAAGACATCATCTGGGGTCAATCTACAGGTATTTTATGCTAGAAATAAGGTCCATGTTGTAAAAAACAGTAGTTCCCCTTTAAATGCACAGTGGCAAAACCACCGATGTTTCTGTACTGAGCAGTTAAATAAAAATAGTATTTATTTCAAGATTTTTTAATTGAATTCTAACAAATAGGCCCAGCCTATAGGAAAGAACATTTTACAATAATTATTTCTAATACTGTGTTGGTCATATTTAAATCATTCATTATGTTTTGTTGGGGGAAAAAGGTGGAGAAAATAAAAAATAAATTAAAAATCGCATATTGAATCGCAATTGCGATATGAGGGGAGGGGGCACAATTTGATTATTTTCCCAGATCGTTCAGTCCTAGTCAGAATTGTTGTGGCATTTGTATCATATGATAGTTCCCTTGTGCAAGAGTTTAAGAATAGCTTCTCCCTCATGTTTACACCACTTCATGTTGATCTGCTATTAATGCTGATGCACAGTATGTCATAAGACACTTGATGACCACTTATGATAACTACTTTGGTGGATGTGGAGTGTTAGAAGCTAAATGAATACATTTCACTGTACAATAAAAATAAGTTTTGAGTAAGACTATAAAAGAAGTTCTTATTGAGTGAATGAAGGAATATTTACCATTCATCTTGCCATTACATGGGCTAAAATGTTTTTTTTTAATTACCAACATATAAGAAATGGCTAAATCCCAACCTCTGTGTTTCATTTGAAAAGAAACCACAGCAATGTTTGCTGTTTTTATTAAAAAAAGACTTAAACTTTATACAACCAGTGATTTGATTAATAACATAGCATTAATTTTAATATTAATGTCTGTAGAATATGAACGACTCGATTCAGAAAACAAACTAGACATATGACACAAATCAAGTCTAAGATAAAATGGAAAAACAACAGTCACGGGATGTTGACACTGACTTGTTTACCAATTAGACTGAGCTCCTCTCTCAGGTGGGCCTCCTTAGAGCTAGTCACGTGGAGTCTGTTTGTCTCTGCTTGGGCCACCATTTCTGCCAGTGTTACAGGGGACACAGTGCCTACTGGGACATGTGACACATGCTGCACTTGGTATGTGGAGGCCATTTCTGTGAAAAGATCCCAGGCCAGCAAGCAGGCAGGAATGTGTGCTCCCCTTTGGTGGAAAGTATCAGGTGTCATCAGCTGTGAGGGGCTGATATAAAGGACAGAGCTGCTAGCTCTCAACCAGAATAGATACCAGCATTTCACAAGGAGCAGCACATACTGAGGTTCAGTTCTTTGAGTCTGCTCTCCATTTTAGGAACTTTTTGAACAACAAAGCTTTTACTTGTCTGCTTTCGGAAATTGGAAAACTTTGTAGTCTCGGTTTAGACAGAGACTTTTCATTATGGACGTTCAGAGGACAGGATCTATGGTTCGACCTCCCAGCCCAATGGATAGCCTTGAGAAGCAGTTGAGCTGCCCCATCTGCCTGGAAATGTTCACCAAACCTGTGGTCATCCTACCCTGCCAGCACAACCTTTGCCGTAGTTGTGCTAGTGACCTCTATGATTCACGCAACCCATATCGCTTCTCTGGCGGCGTCTTCCGCTGCCCTACCTGCCGGTTTGAGGTTGTCCTTGACCGCCATGGTGTGCATGGGCTTCAGCGCAACCTGTTGGTGGAAAATATCATCGATATCTATAAGCAGCAGCAGGAAGGTAGCAACAGTGGAAGCACAGAAACCAACATGAAGCCTAAAGAATCCAAAGAACCAATGTGCCAAGAACATGAAGATGAGAGAATCAACATCTATTGTGTGACCTGCCAGGTACCGACCTGCTCCATGTGCAAGGTGTTTGGGCAACATAAAGACTGTGAGGTGGCCCCTCTAGCAAGTATTTATCAAACCCAGAAGGGTGAACTGAGTAATGCTATTGATACTCTGGTGGCCAGTAATGGGCGTCTACAGGCTCTGCTCAACCAGATGGAAGATGCCTGCCGGGCTGTACAGGAGAATGCTCAGCGTGCTAAGCAAGGGCTAGCTGAGCGGTTTGATCTGTTATACGCTGTGCTAGAAGAACGCAAGTCCATTCTACTAGAACAGATTGGGAAAGAGCAAGATGAAAAGGTGGCAGCTCTGCGGGCACTCGCTCAACGTTATGGTGAACGACTGCAGGCTAGTTCAGAGTTGACAGATTCGGCTGTGAGGGCATTGGAGCAGAGCGGAGCTGCTGAGTTTCTGTTGGCTTCCAAGGGCCTTATCACGCAGACCAAAGATGCAGCCAAATCCTCACTGGGAGAAGAGAGGCCAGAGCCTGGCTTTGAGAAGATGGACCACTTCACTTTGTCAACAGAGCATGTTGAGGCAGTCCTTGGGAAGATGGACTTTGGAATGGGTGGTGGTGAAGATGAGGAATTTGAGGATGCGGAAGAGGAAGAGGAGGAGGAGGAATAATGAAAACTGAATTAGATATGGACTTATAATTTGATATGTGCTTTTTGATTTTTTTTTATTAGGGATGTGTTTATCATCAGGACTCTGACTTTGATACTGAAGGAAATATAAGGTTAGGTTGGATTCGGGCTAAGATGGCATGCCCCTATGTTCAGTGCAATATTTAATATCAATGTCATATTCGTACCTTTTCTTAATTTCTTTTTATACTTTTGTACTTCTGAGTCAGTAAAATGGAAAATAGGCATAGAGAGACCTAAATAGAGATGGTCTAAAGCACATTGTTTTCTTCGTATATAGCCTTATAGTAGTTTTGGTTGATTTCCTTTCTCATTTTTTCTGTTTTTGTTTTAATTGGTGATGAGCTAACCTGCAATTACCAAATCTATCTTTAGTGGTAGGTGGAATAAATCTGCATGAAATTAAGCACCAACTTGCTATGTTGGTTGGCCTGATTTAAAACATGATTTATTAATATTATTATTATTATTTTTTAAGGAAGTGGGCATAAAAGGGAGACAACCTGTGATGACCTTTATAGATTTTCCTTGGAGTGCTTCCATCAAAATGTTTCCCTATCTGTCACTGCTCTTACTTGCCAATGGACTGTATTTAAAAATAAAAGCCCTTGCCCTGTCCTGTCTGCTTTTCCTTTGCTGGTGAAAAGTGGGGGCTATTTTTAAGAGGTGAGAGGGTGAGAAATGATAGCGGCCCTGGAATAGACTGTCATGGAAGGACAGGCCAGGTCCTGTTTCTACTCTATAAAACTCTTCACCCCCCACTCATGGATGTCTTGCTCAGCACCTCCAGCCCAACACTGAAGTGTCAGAAGGCCATGCTAAGAAAGGCAGGTCCATTTGCCACACTAGTCATCTGCTGGCAGTCAAGAGGCCATGGTATAAATACACGTCTTGCTAGTGACTGGATTACAGAAAGCCCCTTGAGATGACCTGCTTCGCTGGTTTTGATTGTTATAAACACAAAACACTGTTTCATTTACTGTGATTCTTCTAATGGGAGTATTATATTGACAAGTCAGTATAAAACTTCAGTCATATATAAATAGTTAGATACCACCAACAAAACATTGCTTTCAAGCCACATTTCATGAGCTCCATGCCTGGACGGCCATAACTTTAATAAAACCACAAGTGAATAGAGGTGAAGGATATTTATAATGAAACAGTGTCGACATAGATTCTTGAGTGTATATCTGCCTCATTTTAGACATAAACAAAAACAGTGAGGTCAGGAAGCTCTTCGGAAATAAGAATGGTAAAGTGTTCTTGACAAACCTCCGGCCTTCCCCTGTACAGCTGTCTTTTCTCATCCCAGTCCCAGTTGTTATTGTTACTGCTGCTAGCTGCAGCATGGACAGAGTGACTGTTGATACACATAACCCGTTGCTAGGCTATAAAACCCGAAAGGCCATAACCCTGAGTCTTTTACGTGATGGCTGCAGGAGCAGCAGCAAATACATGTCAGTGTACTGTATGTTGTTGTGAGGCCCCATCACTCTTACAGTAATCCCCGCAATTACTGCAGCATGTCAAGTCAGACTAGATAAATAGGACTGCTTGGTCAGTTTTGAAGCCAAATCCAGCACCTGCTGATACAGACTTCAGCTGCCTTTAGTGTAAGCACTACCCTGCATGTGACATCTGTGATTTATTTTAAGCATGCCTCATTTAACAAGATGTATTGTTAAATATACTTGATTATGGAATTTCTTTTTGTGCACAAGTTCACATATTGAAGATTCTCTAATAGGAAAATGCACAATTTAATTTAAGAAAAAAAATATAGATGATAAAAGCTATTTTTTGATTTGGTGTCACTTTGTGCTTGTTTAGAGTGAGAGGAAGCTACACAGAATTCTAAAGTACCATACAGACCTCTAGGGTTGATTTGACCAAAACATACTCACTGTGATGGTTGATGATTATAGCAGAGTACAGGCCTTTGTTTCACAAAGGTACCAATAATGATTAATTCATCACTACATACTCTTCCTGTTTTAATGGAACCAAAGCATGAATTTCTATGTACTCCATATGCACCTATCTGATCTGAATGTTTTCACAGAGAGTACACGGCAGAGAGCGTACAGTCTTGTGGCCCAGGCATACACTTCCATAACAGCAGATGATTTCGCTGCCTTTGTTGGCTACTCTGTGGAAGAGGCAGTAAAGGGTAGGATTGAATTAAGCTTCTCACAGGGAATGTTTTAGCGTCGGTCATCATTTATAAAGAATTCAAATGATTATGTATTTTTAGTTATCATAAGTTATAAAAAGTTTAGTTATAGTAAACTTAAGAGTCTAATATTGTCTTCTTTCTTAACATTACTAGTTATTCATTTGCTGAAGAGCATGTTTGTCTTCTCCTTTTCACATCCTGCTTTGTCCAAAGGTGTGATAACCCAAGGCTGGCAGGCAGACCCCAATACCAGGATGGTGATGCCCAAGAAGCCAGGTAGGTGGCAGTCTTGTTCTGTTCAGTTACACCAGTCATCAGCCCAAATTGGTTTCGTTTCAGTAAAAATAACCCTGCAGAGCCTCCTGTTTTTTTAGTTGTTTTTTTTTAGTTTTATTAGACACACATAAAGCTGATGCAAGCTGCTGTGTCCATCTCAATACTGAAATACTGACATTTTCCTTTTTCCTAGAATCTCTTGAAACATCTGGTTTGCTCCATATGTCCCAACGTTTTCTGCTGCTTTTCTTCTCTTTTCCCTTACTTAAAGAATTTGATGTTATCACATGTCCACAAGCCAAAAGGTCATGGGTGATCCACTGATCTGAGAACATGTACAAAGAACCTGTTGATTTATGCAAACTTACCAGGAGGTTGTGGTTCCTTCCTCCTCTCTGTAATCAGTGGACTACTAGAGCATCTGCTGCACACATGTCCACAGCTAACCCACTCACCATTAATCTCAACTTGTCTGCTTTTATTTTTCTTACGTGTTTGCCTCCACGGCGCCGCTGGAACTAAATAGTGCTCGGTGATTTTGGTTGTAGAGTGGATCTCACACAGGAAATCATTCTGGTTGGAATGAATCTAAAGTTCTGTAATGATCTCCAAGCAGAATGTCTCGCAGACTCTTGCGGAGACTCTGCAGGTAGTGTTGTTAAACAAGTAGCAGTGAGCTCATGTGCAGATGTCGATGGTGTGATTAACCTGCAATGTGGACTCTCCTGAGTCTGAGTTAGAACACGTGAGCTGTAGCTGAGAGATGTAAGAAAATCGATGGTACTTGGCACAGTAAGGAATCCCACTCTGACTCATCGTCTCCTCTGTGTACTCCTCTCTCTCTCTCTCTCTCAACAGATCCTCCCCCTGTCTCGTTGGTTCCAAATGAGCAGCAGTTGGCCAGACTAACTGACTACGTGGCTTTCCTTGAGAACTGATAACCCACCAAGACCACTGCCACACTCTTTCTCCTGCTTGGTACTGAGAGAGAATAGAAGTTTGGATAGACTGTTTGTCTTTCCTGCAACGTCTCACTCCCTGATAAATATGTACCAAAACACCCATCATCTCGCATGGATGTTGCAAGACATGCCTACTTATGCTCAATGACTAATATAGCTTCAGCTGGTAATTCATATCTTGAAAATATGTTACCTCTCAGATGAGGATGTTGTATGATAATTTTTATTTTGTTGGCTTGCTTGTTGCAGCCCACCTGATGTGTAAATTTGGGCCTGATTTAAAAAGAAGTCTCTGATCACCATTGCTATGTTTTTACTGCTAATCTAACAAAAAATCCACCAACCAGTGTGTATGGTACACCCTATCTGTTTTAGCACTTAAAGGTTGCCTTGAAACAAACGTCATCAGATAACAGGAGTCTTGGCATGCATGCATCACCTTTGTGGAGTTCAGTCCTCAGACCTCATATTTTGAAGTTTATGTTTTGACTGGTGAATAAATATTTTGCTGTTTCTAATTTATTGTTTTTATTGTATTTAATTAAAAAGTTGGGGTGGCTTTACAGAGCTCAGTGATGTTGAATATTTTATGTGGAGACATGTTTGTTACTTTGGTGGGACATACCATATACACTAAGAAGATCATTAAGTGTGGAGAAATCAACTGCATGCAGTCAGAGCCACAGCTGAAAACCAGGTATGTTCATATTAGAGCAAATACACAGTTATGCCATAAAGTCATGAGAGTTACTGGAATATAAAATTAGTTGCAAATTTAATCAACCTTCAAATCCATAAAATGTCAAGTAATAAGTAACAAGTAATACTTCAACATACACAGATCGAGCATACCATTAAAACCACTGACAGGAGAAATACAGTAACATACTGTGTACTGTTGCTGTGTAAATGTCCGTGTCAGGGTGGAGTTGCTGACAGTTGCTATGGGGTGGGGGTGCTTGGTCTGGTCTAGGTGGGTGCTACATGTCTAAGTAACATCCACATGAATGTCAGGTCCAAAATATTGTCAGCGTTACTCACTTCACCTGGCAGTGGTCATAATGTTATGGCTGATCTGTGTATTTGTGGATGCAGTGATGAACTATGTTGGCTGTCAATCATTATCAGAAGTCCTGTGTCTAAGTGCTTTTCACTTTAGACTTTATGTTTTTAACATAGGACCCAAAGATCATGGCCATGCAATGCTGGTTTCAGTGATGAAACACCTTGACAACAGAGCTTTCTTCCTGTTCTCTAAAACTTATAAATGAATTATGTTCTGTAGAAGAGGAAATCCCCAAAGCCTTTTCCATTTTAAGACTCACCCAGTCTGTCAAGTGTTATGTTTCTGACCTGGATCCAACTGACCTACGTATATTATTTATATCTGTTTATATTTGTCCCAACATGTTTGAAAAGGGTTGCTGTCGTCACATTTAAAATGAGCATGGAGAACTGGTGGACCTTTCCTTCTGTGAGGACATGTCTGCTCCCCATGTGTTTGCCACTGCCACAAAATAAAAGTAGCTTCAATTTTCTATCTTTTCTTTTCTCCATTCTTCGCCCCGTCTGTATCCTGTTTTAAAACAAATGCAGCGTACTCTCTTTGAAACTAGTTTGGCATTAAAAGGAACTGGCAGGCGTTTGATGTGATTTAGTGTGAAATCATATACAGTACATAAGTGCCATTCCTCGCATGTCTATGCCTGCAAAGAGCTAATGAATTTCATATCACGATTTGCTTTGTTTTGAAAATGTCACGTTGGAGACGAATACAAACAGGAATATTGCTATTCTCTTTACGTTTGATGTGTTACTTCTTTTGAGCCTGTTTTAGGGCTACATCTTCCGGGAAGCTTTTCTTAATTTCTGCTCTTAAATTTTCATCAAAGATGTAATTGTTTCCTCATTCACCAATGTTCAGAATACATATCATCCAATCAGTAAATCTTTACATTGTTTTCCTATATGTATAGAAATGTTATGGTATGCGTTGCTTGATCCGCTTTAAATAAACACGTGTCGACTCCAACCAGCCAACCATGTCCAGGGATATGTTGAGCCAGCACTGGCCTCATGACAGAGCAGCGTGCCAGAGGCAGCAGAAGCGTGAGAAGGAAACTGACCCCAGTGACCCTGCTCTGCTCCTATCCGTCAAGTCACCACAGCACAAAATACACCGATCAGACATAGCATTATGACCACCCCCCTAATACTGTGTAGGTTCTAAAACAGTTGTGTGTGGTACACACAACTGTGTGGGGCGACTGTGGCTCAGTAGGTAGAGCGGGTTGTCCACGAACCAGAGGGTTAGCGGTTCGATCCCCGGAATGTGCCACATGTCGAAGTGTCCTTGAGCAAGACACTGAACCCCCAGTTGCTCCCAGTGCGTGGCACTGCTGTGTGAATGTGTGCGTGCTTGTGTGAGTGAATGGGTAGATGTGTCTCTGACTGTAAAAGCGCTTTGAGTACCAATAGGTAGAAAAGTGCTATATAAAAGCAAGGCCATTTACATGTCTACATAACATATGCACGAACATCAGGTCTAAAAGTTTCCCAGCAGAACATTGATCCAAGATGGTGTCTGCAAAGCCAGAGAGAACTCAGTGCAAAGGTGAACGTATTCAAGTGGACAACCGTAAAACCAAAAGAACTTCGTCCTCGATGTGAATATAACGCATGTGACCGGTTTAGCGTGTGGGGCTAATGACGTCAAGGTTGTGGGTTTGATCCCTGCATGGGTTACATTTAGATGCCTCAGTGGGATTTATTGAACATCTGCATAATTCTTACCATTATCAACATTATGGACGTCAAATTGTTGAAGAACAGAAAACCCATTAAAAGCCGATGACAACTGCCTTCAATGCATGGAAGTTCCACCCCACTCCAGGTGTGTGTGTGTGTGTAGAAGTGAGTGAGAGGCCCATAATAAACGTCCTCAGATGAAAGCATTCCTCAGCTCTTCAAATGTACTTTCAATGCAGTGAATCTTTCTGTTTTCTCCTAAAGTCTGAGCATCTTAGAGGCACTGCAGTGAATGTTGCAGCAGACACTAAATCAGTCTTTACAGTGCAATTTTGGTGGTCTTTAAAACCCTATCAGCCCATTAATGCTGACTAACTTGATGTGTGCAGATAAGCTGCACAGTTTTACAAGTTCATATGATACACAAAATAACGTCATGGCAGTGTTCTGAACCAGCTGGGGAAATGCTTTGAAGCAAGGACGCAAAGTCACAGTGTGTTTCCACACTTGACTCTTAGGACCTTTACTGCCATGGGTCCAGCAGCAAGGTTTGACGGTTACATGCATGCAGGTCCTTGTTTAATGAGGTCCAATATGTGTCATGATGATTGAGCAAAAAGAAAGAAATTGGACGTGACTTGAAGTGAACAATACTGACCATCGTGTGACATTTCAATGTTCTACTATGAAACTGGCATTCATGTGGATGTTACTTAGACATGTAGCACCCACCCAGACCAGACCAGGCACCCCCACCCCATGGCAATGACACTCCTTGATGGCAGCAGCCATCCCCAGCAGGATGCAGCCTGACACAGACACAAAAATGCTTTAGGAACAGTAAATAAGTAATATTAGTCATATGAACTTGTTTCAATTTCAGGTTTTTGTGAGGCAGTGTTTCTAAACCCATAATATTTTATGCTCAAGTTGAAGTGACCCCACAGACAGAAGTACCGTGGAGGATACATTACAGCCGCTTTTCCAAAAATACTTTTCCGGCCTTAAAAGCAGTTGTGCCTTTGAATTTTTCACTGCTCACAAATGGCATCCACATTGCAGAAGCCTTTGCCTTTCAGATGTTTCAAGTCTACTTTGCCTGTTCTGAAGTGGCTGAGATCACTGTCTCATATTTTTCGTACAACTCTTTCATATTTGTTTGCAATGACCTGACAGTTATTAGGAACAATTAACGTGAATACAGACGAAGCAGAAGGAAAGCCTGGACATCATCCATAGGGGTGCGGTTTTTGATTTTCATTTGTTTTAGCCCAAAAGACCACCAGCTGGTGGGACTGAGTGAGTGGCTTAGCGTGAACAGATGCTCACAATGAGCCTGCTGAGGTCATTTTTTCCAGGGGTCAAAAGCGACCTCTGTCTCCCATCACAGCACATACCAGTGACATGATGTTGTAGAGGTTCTGCTTAAAGCTGTGAGCTACATCACCAGCCCTGATTTTTAAGCCTGTATTGTTTTGCAAGTGGCACCATTAAATGTATGTCAGAGTGGATATTAGCAATTCAGTCTTGTTGTATATCTATGAATGTGACACCTACTGCACTGTTTGATTACACTGATAGAGAAGATATAATGATACTCAGACCAGTTCTGGAGCAAAAAAAAAAAAAGGTATTTTGCTATGACTGTAAGTGTATTATGGAATCATGATATGAGTTATGGCTTAGACAGACAAACAGCAGCAATCAAACAAGCCTAACTGCCTCGCTAAACTGTGTCAAGCTATAGCTAAAGCAGTGACTGTTTTGATGAGCATGCTTTCACTACAAAGCCCAGCTTTCTGTAGCTTGTAGAACACCTAGGTTAGCCTAAAAGCACTTGTGCAGACCTATCTAAATCAGGCCGAGAGGTTATATTCAGCAGTCCCATGATATCTGGAGAGGTTTAACCCGACAAGGAATGTCTTGGATGGGGAAAGAGCTTACATAAGTGGAGGGTGAGCCAGTAGGAGGCAGTCTAAACCAACAGATATCAGAGTGCCCACAAGAGACATATTAGCAGATGGTACAATGCATCATATACATAAAGCTTTCATTAAAAGTAGCAATATGGAGTAGAGGCAGATTTTTCTCCTTTGATTTCCACTTGTCTTCTCTTGGGGGCTGAGGGGGTTTATTCGAATTTTCATTAGCAGCAGCAAAAACTCCTTCGCATTCGCAGAGAAAATGTTTCCATGTGGGATGATGAGTCATGAGCATGAGACCAAGAGAAGAGTCCAAGAGGATGTGGGAGACTGAACAGAGGACAGCAATGAGAAAAAGAGGGGGATCAGAGAGGAGGAGAGGAAAGATGGTCCAAGGGGCCAGTAGGAACCAAAGAGAGGGAGGTGGTGGGAGGAAGTGAACACTGCAGAGGCGTTGCTTCACGAGTGCCAAGTGGACACACAGACTAAGATAGTAGCTGGAAACTGAATATAGCTGCATTAGAAGTACATTTCCCACTGTTCAGTAAAGGTAATGAGGTTTTCAGAGGTCGTGGCATGGTTACATTTCAAATTATACAAATGAACTGCAGGTGGTTACGGTAGCTTTTTAACATGCACCACAGTTTGTAATGTTACAAGCCACATCCAGACAGAGTCTACAAATTTTAGGATTCATAATTCACCCTGATGTAAAAATTGCAGGCTTTGTTAAAGAGAGAAAGAAGCTGGATAACACTTAATGAGTTAAGAAATCCTTGCAGCATAAACAAGCCTTCAGCATGCATCCTTCTCTCATGTGAACCAACAGAACGTGAAAAAAAGAATTCTCACGAATGACGAATTAGATGCAGTTTTTAAGTGCAGCTGTTTTCCAGGCCATGTGACCTGGGTTAAGAGTTCCCAGATAATAGGGCTCCGGGCCCTTACATCTTCAATCCAAGAGATTTCCTAATCTGCCAATTAAAAGTAGATATATCCAGCGGGACCTGACTTGGCTTAAATGGCCCCGCTGCCAGCCAAACCTGAATGGCTCTTTTATGAGTCCGCCGTGCACTCTTCATTCCCGTCCTGCTCCTGGGGACGTCACCTTTGGCTCTGTGTAATTGCAAAGGAAATTAAATGAGGAAAATGAATACGAATCCCTGACAGAGTACACTGAAGACCTACAAAAGCGTGTTTTTACTTCATACAGCCTCAAAGTTGACTTGTATTTCAAAAACACACGTTTAAATATAAATTCACACTTAATGCCAAAAACATTTTTCCAATTTAGACTGTTTTAGTGTTACATAATACTTTTGGAAAGTATTAGGCTGAGAGAATAACGGCGCTTTAACAGAGATTTTTCTTGTAGTATGATAGCCTCAGCCAGCTGGAATAAGTACTAACTATGCTTCTTCACTGACTGTCTATTTCAATCATTTGTGAGACTTTTGTGACAGACAGCAATTCCATAAAGATCAACTACAGTATGTGACTATATTCTATATTTTGTCACAATGTTTTTTATGAGTGTATCCTACTACCATGTATGTGTGTATAGGATAGCCAAAACAACAAACAACACAACTCATCACTCAACATAATTTTGCTTTTCCTACCAAACAAACCCCCAAATAAAACTCAGGAGATCTTTTTTGGCTCCCTAACCAAAAACAAGAGAAAACAGGAAGAAACAGAACTGGCTTCTCACCCCTACGTGGCAGGACTGCAGTTCTAACATCCTAAGTACACAACAGTCTCAGAACATAGAATAGCTCAGCTGTACCTTTGGTTGAAGGGAATGAAACAGGGGGGAAAAGATGGAGCGACTGGCTTCTTCACAAAGGCTCTTTCCAAACACGGTCCAACCTACAAGAAGCTGAAAAACACAACAAGAAAAACAGCAACACCTCTGTATCGCAGTCATAACACCATTCATTATCCATAGCCACTTATCCTTAGAGGGTGGCAAGGGACTGGAGCCTATCCTAGCTGTCACTGGGCAAGTGGCGGGGTACACACTGGATGGGACAGCAGTCTATCACAGACCTAACATAGAGACATGCTTGTTAGGTTTATTGGTGTGAGTATCCAGAGCCTGGTGTGTACAATTGCGCTGTGACATAAAGCTCCACTGACACAGTCCCACAAACACATCTGTGCTAGAGCAGGGGTTCCTAGCCTTTTATGCACCATAGACAGTAAGCTGGATAAACACACCCCACACATTCTCCTCACTTGAACATGGCAACTTG
Organism: Planiliza haematocheilus; assembly: GCA_005024645.1. NCBI lineage: Eukaryota > Metazoa > Chordata > Actinopteri > Mugiliformes > Mugilidae > Planiliza > Planiliza haematocheilus. Next base: position 90,260 of record SRSE01000261.1, read on the forward strand.
CCAGTATCGCAGAATCCATGTGAGTGACTCAGTTGAAACTACAGGATCCCATAATATGGTGATGGGAGATAGTGACACTCAAAGCCTGTGGGTTGGGTCCATTCTGTTCCAGACTTTATTTTTCATTGCATGCACTGCATTTTTTTTTTTTTTTTTACCTTTTATGGCTGTCTCAGGATATTCAGTCTTGACATTCATCTGTACTGTCAGATGAATGTAGCAAACACACCATCATTTGCAAGATGAAGGAGCTGATCTTCTTACTGCACTGGCATTTACAATTGACTGAGGACATATTTCAGAAATGAGTCACATATCTATTCCTTTGCATTTCCGGGGTCATGTGGGTTACTAGCAATGGCAAGAGCATCCTATAGTGGCGACTGGAAAGAGGACAGTATGAGTAGTTAATACGTGCCATTTTAGTGCCATTTTATTTCCTTCTGTGCATGTATTTTAACATATGGGCTGAATATTATGGAAATGTCAGGGTTGTAATTGATAATGCAGTCAGCAGACTTTGACTCACATTGTTCCAGCTGGGATTTTCTAAAATCTTTCTCAGAACCAGTGTTATCATGTGATTAGCAGAACCTGAATAAATATGGCAAGGCTCATGTAGTTTGTTCCCAAGCTTTTGAACTGCTTTGAGATGTGCTTGGTGAGTTCCCATGTCAGTGTTTAAGGGCTGCAGCTGCACTAAAGAAATCCAAGCATGTTGATGTCAATAAATCTACATTAACAGATTTTTGGAATATGTGACGGGATAAACTGAACAAAATGGTCTGGCTGGCTGCTGAGCTGGCATATGTGCTGTCTTCCACATACACAGAACAAGGGACAGCAGAGGTTCAGAATGTTCAGATGGAATCCAGTTTGGACTTGACTCAAAATCCTAGTCTTGATTTAAAAAACTGAGAAGCTTAAACTTGAAGTCTCAGTTCCACTTGAACTTCTTAGAGTAGTATGATCAAAAGTAGAAATGTTTCACTGAACACATCCTCAACACATTTAAATATGAACATGATTTAGTGGCAACTAGAGTGATGATGTGAACATTTGTTTCAGTGCACAGTACACAAACACTAGAAACTGACCTTGAAAAATATGTGCATATTAAGACAGACATTTATGTGAAACACCACAACAACTGATGTTATTAATTTGAAAATCTTTCAACATATGTCATCAAAAAAGGACAAGAATATTACAGTGTCCAGTGTTCTTATACACTAAAGCAAATATGTTTTCCCAAAATTATAATCATGACCAGATTACATTTTTTTTCTTATACTAAGATGGCCATGAATGACTGTTATTAATAACCCCTTGTTTTAATGACCACAGTGTTATTTGACTATTAGGTGATCACATTCCTTTTGTTGTTGTTGAGATTAAGGAAATAGCTTCTAAAAAAGTTCTCCTGAATCTTACACCCTGCATTCCTCCAGCATCCGAAGATCACCTTCATTCTCTACACTTTTTTCTTTATCCCGTCTTTCTAACCCTTTTTGCCCCATCCCTTTCACCCCTTTCATCGCCGTCCATACCAACTGGTCAATAAATAAACGTCCTTGTATCTGCTGAGGCGTAGTCTTGTTAATGAAGGTTGTTTCTTGTTTAACATTTCTCTGTCTGATGCAGGGATGGGCATCTGGTGGCCCTCACTCGACGTGGCCCTTGGATCTATTTTTGAATATTATAAATTTGTATCCTCACGCACACTTCCACCAGGTCTTCTCCACCAGTGAAGAAGAGACATTGCGCCATGGCTACGAGCAGTGCCATCGAGTTGCGATACTCTTTGATGTCGCCCCTATGGCTGTCACGTGGTTCATGTAAACCTAATTAGTTCCAAAACATACGCTGGCTGCCATGGGACAGGCAGCAGCGATTGCATTATTGAACGGTAAATATAAAATAAAACACACACCCAAGTACTTTTTCAGCTGTTATCGCATTATTGCATTTTTGTTAATGTCAGTTTTGCATTTGGAGAGGCAGTGTGACAACGAAAACTACAGTTTTGGAGGGAAAAGCTTAGTGTTCATGTTCGCAGGGGTAGTAGCACTGGCTTTAAGAGCTCTGACTTAACTTTTCCATATCATTCATCTGATAGACATCACATGATATTCATTTGAGCACAATTGGGCTGTAATAGGCTATTGATTCCCGTGATTTTGCTTATAAATTCCGATTTAGCTATTAGCCTACCTTCGTAAGAGGTGTGCCATGGCGGTCCGTTCAGAATTCGCCTAGAAGCTAGCTCACTTCTAAAATTCCTGTCATTCCTAATTAAATAACCCTCGCTCAAATCACGAGTCACGACAATGCCCTGACATACCCTGATCATGAGCTCATGGCATGGGATAGCAATCGATCAGCATCTCATCAAGCATCAGCCAGTAGCGCTGAGCAAACTGTTCACTAGCCAAGTGAACATGGAACAGGAACAGTACAACGAATTAAGTACAGCCAACATGTCACATAATGAAAAGTTAGTATATCCCAAAATTCAATTAAATAAAAGTTGCTATAAAGGTGGTAGCGATTCATCACCGAACTACCTTCACAGCAGGGGAAGTCGCGCTGGCTAATTAGCTAGCATGAGATGCTAGAAAATTGGTTGAAACAACCAAGATAAAATATAAATAATTACGCTGTGCATATACAAATGAAGACCAGTAGAAGCATCGCAAAGGGCCTCTGATACAATATAGACAGCTGACAATTCAAAAGAGGTCGATATTTCAGCAACTTACCTCTCGAACAACTCAATGCACAGCAATGTAAGTGAATGAGGTCCAACTGACAGTGTTGGGAACTAATCCGATTTTCAAATCCTGAAGTAGGCTGTAAAAAGCGCTGGCATTTTTATACAACGGAGGTCTATCGGAGTTTCGCAACTCTCTCTCTCGATGGCACTGACTAACGGCAGAGGAGAGAGAAGTTTTCATCGAGAAAATCATGTCTTTCGGGTAAAAGAAGATTATCTGTTCAGAATATTAAGGCAAACCTATGTGCTCAGTCTGCTTAGAGACGCTATCTGCCATGAAATATTTCAATTTAAGTTAAGTATACTGAAGCTGCAAGGGCTGCTATGGTAGTGGACCTCAAATCAAAAGGTTTTTTTTGTTTTTTTGTTTTTTTTTAACCAGTGCCCACTACTGATTGTGGTGAGGTAGCGTAGGTATGCAGGGAAAACGTTTAACTCTTTCTTAGTGTAAAAATGCACATATAGGTTTCCCATCACTGGTCTGATGCATAATAAATTGTCCTGCAAACGTTCACATAATGGCATGTGTAGCCTACTATAGTTCAAGTGCAAAAATATAAGAAGATGACAAAAATGGTGACTCTGTGTTATGAATTTCTCTCTGTTATGAATGCACACCATTGGAAGCATAGGAAGGTAATTTCTCGGAAAACCTTAGATAAATAGAAAAAACATGCGTTAAGTAACCTCTAAGCATGAAACAAGTCAACAGAAACACTTCCACGGAATCTGCAGAAAGACAAGTTGTCATTTCAGCCCATTTTGTAAATGGCCTTTCTGTTCTAAACAATTTTTTTTTACGGTGTGTTTTAGAGTGGGAAGATAGTATCAGCAGCTGTGCTGTGAATTGTTATCATCATCCCGCCTGTCTTCTTTGCATGAAATAGGGGGTCATGTCATCTCATGCACATTAATCTAATAGTATTATCTCTTCTGTGAACACTTCACACCACTGACTCAGGATGGAAAGAATGTTTTCCTTTCAGGCAGGAAATTAACTCGAGTTTTACAGCTGTCTGCTTAAAGTATCTCAGCGGGAAATGGCTAATGGAAAAATGAAGGTGATTGTTTTGTCAGTGTGTTATTTACTTTGGTATTATTCACAGTGTTGTGATGGTAGCCGCACCATTTAAGTCTGTATATCCAGGTGTTTTCATCTCGGGCTGTAACATTCATCCACAAGGGAATTTGTTTGGTCACAGTAGCTCAATCAGCTTTTGGGGGTTTGCTGGTGGTCTTGAAGACCACCAGCAAAAGAAAAATAGGTGTAAGGTAACAATTATATAAAATATAATAAACAACAGTAATAATAATAATGAAATAAAACACAATAAAGCAAAATAGATATAATAGAATACGACAGAATATAATATGCAAAAAATGTACAAGACTTAGGCTGTGTGGAGCTTTACTGGGAAGCACATAACAGCACCAGAATGAAATAAGTGTTTGTTGTCCCACCTTCACAGATGCAACTAAACTAGGACCATCTGCATACTCATGCTCAGTCCTTAGAGAAGGTCAGACCAGTCCAATAAGCGAAAACACCTGCATGGATGTAGCGTGTGTATGTTTGTGTTTGATATGCTGACTTGAAAGGTGGTTCTGTCTGCTAACTTCACAAAAATCATCTGAAGGAGCAGCCTTTACAGGTTGTGGTGTACTTGCTTGATATCCCAACAGCCCATCATTTACTTATGCATTTGTGTTGTTAGCGTCATGACTTCTGGATTGCTGTAGCACAACTTGCAACTAGGATTGCCAACTCCCTGAAAACGAAATACAGGACACCTCACTGGCAGGGCCGGCTGACCCTATTGCCTTCACCCTTCCAGGCATGGTAAAAAAAATAAAATAAATCACCCTTTTTTGTGTGTGTGATAAGATTTTTTAACTATTACTCAATTTGATATGGGCTGAATACTACACTCAACAAGTGGCCCATATCTTGTCTGCCAGAGTCGAGACACTGCCACCTTTGCCACATCTGGGCCGTGCTCAGTTCATATGCCATGCGTATGTGTGCCGACTGAATGTCACCTTGCAGCAGATGGTACCACATGAAAGCACAAGCACATGAGTTTCATTTGAATTTAGCAATAGTTAACTCATCATTCTAAAAACATTATCATTACATTTTGAAAGTGTATTCCACAGGTTTAGCATCTCAAACCTATAACATTGCTGGACACCTGACTGACAGTTTTTAGTGAGGATCTAAATGGACTGAGTTGAGATATTTCTAGCCTCAAGCAGAGACGAGTAGTGGGCTATAACCTGTTAAATTAACTTGTTTCTAACTACACAACACCGTATGTTATTTCATTACTGTTTACTTAAGGAAGAGGAAGCAGGAAACTAGAGACAGGGACAGACAGCAGACAACATGCTATACAGCTGTAGCACACAATTGTATGGCTAGTAATAGAGAATAAATTGGAGACGAAATTAGAAGACAGGAGGTCAGTGCCAGAGAAAAGAAATGGATAGGAGCTCAGTGGTCCCTAAGCAGCCTGAACTTTTAACAGCTAATGGGTTAGTGTCACCTAAGGCAGCCCTAACTATAAGCTTTATCAAAAAGGAAAGCCTTAAAAGTAGAGAGGGTGCCTGTCTCCCAAACCCAGACTGGTTCCACAGGAGATAAGCTCTGCCTCCCATTCTACTTTTTAAAACTCTACAAACAAAAGAAAGCCTGCACTTTGAGATCGAAGTGATCTATTGGGATGACATGGTACAATGAGATCTTTCATATATGATGGAACTAGGCCTTTAAGGGTCTTGTAAAGAATTATTCAGACCGTAATGACAATCTGGGGGTGGTTCCCAATTTTGATGATATTACTTAAGTAAAAGTAGGCAGCCCTGGTTACTTGTTTCATTTGTGAATTAAAGAACATATCTTTATATGATGTATATCTTCAAACTAGTAAGTAAATGTCAGGTGTACACTTGAAACAGGTGTCCTTTAGTATCCCCACCCGAATCTTATGGATGTCTCCATCCCATCCTTTTGATATAAAACAATAATGAGAGTAAAATATGGGGTTAATGTGGGGGTGGCTGTGGCTCGATATGTAGAGCGGGTTGTCAGTGAACCAGAGGGTTAGTTTGATCCCCTAACATGCCACATGCTAAAGCTTGAGCAAGACACTGAACCCCCAGTTGTTGGAATGTGTGTGTGCTTGTGTGGGCGAATGGGTAGATGTGTCACTGCAAAGTACCACTAGATTGAAAAGTGCTAAATAAAAGCAAGACTTATTTCCATTTAAATACTTGATATAATGCATAACCTAAAAAGAAATATATTAAATATATAAAAGTGCAAATCAGGGATATTCAATTTCTTATTTTCTTTGTTTTGTTAAAACTCTTGTGTATATAAATGAAGCATCTAGCCTACAGTGCTCATTAAAGCACATGAGACCAAGGTAGGAAACTCTGCTGAATCTGCTCATGAACAGTGTTTTATATTTTGTTGACATACTACATTTTTCTGGCAAACCATGCACACATTTAAACAATGTCAGACTGAAAACATCTGGTGCTCTTTAGAGAACCTGAGGAATGCAGACAGAGAAGACTCCTTATCAGAATGTGTTTGTAACCTTATTCCTTCACTCTAGAGATGCATTTTCACTCCTTGTGATATTCTTAGCTTAACTGGAGGTCAGGGGCCTCAAGGAGTCAGAGTCAATGAGAATGAGCTGAAATCTCTTCCCTTGTGAACTAATTAGTCACCAGACTCTGAAATGTAAGTTTGAGAGCTTTCTTATTTGTCCTAAACATTGTGTTAATTTTGCAATACATGTTTATGCCATGTCACATCTATTCTATTCTATTCTATTCTATTCTATTCTATTCTATTCTATTCTATTCTATTCTATTCTATTCATATGTGCCTATGGGAGCATACACTAAGAATTATAATTAGGGAGTTCACCATTGTGTGTGTTGATGTAAACTAACCAATACTACGTAGATAACTGAAAAGAAATAATAAAATGCAACAGAGAAATTTCCCAGTCTGGGATTAATAAAGAAACTATCTATCTATCTATCTATCTATCTATCTATCTATCTATCTATCTATCTATCTATCTATCTATCTATCTATCTATCTATCTATCTATCTATCTATCTATCTATCTATCTATCTATCTAAAATACAAATGTGGCACTGATTTGTGGGGAAATGCTGGCACTTCATAAGAATCCTTTTAGAAAGTTGGCAGTTCAATGTGTTTCATGGAGATTAAACACACCGCACTTTGGAATAATCCACATCATAAACAGATATTACTAATGGAAACTAGTTTTGGCAGTTATGACAATAGATTTGTCTAAATAATAACACACTTAATCAGACTTCAGAGGGGGATTGTGATTGGGGTGGTGATATTTGACACATTCACACATACTCTATCAACACATATGACTGGAATCCTGTGCTTTGGCCACCTTTGGCCAACACCTTTCAACACAACTTTGGAAGAGTAGTCAATATGTTGATAACGTAATCAAGGCTCCAAGTTCCATTACTATCTGCTGAAGAAGGCTGTGGGTTATAAGTGAAAGCTGTGGAAAAGCCAGTGAGCTGTGGTGTTGGCTAAATGTGAACACGTTTCCGTACCTCAGGACTCACCCAGATTATTGCTTGCGTCTGCATTGAAATCATTAATAAATGCCAGTGCTCTAGTTCCACTGGCAGCCATACATGTACAAGCCATAAGCCTTAGTCAGATATGTGTATCTATGACAGATGTATGTTTATCTTGCTGTTCTCTTCTCTCTTTCTTCTGTCTGAGACACTATCTACAATCTTAGGCAGATGGGTCCCTCCATATGAGCTGGGTTCTGCTCAAGGTTTATCCTGTTAAAAGGGAGTTTTTCCTTGCCACCGTCGCCTTCAGGCTTGCTGTTTTCAGGCAGGGTCTTGTAAAGCGTCTTGAGACGATTTGTATTGTTATTGACGCTATATAAATAAAACTGAATTGAATAACAGAAACACCACTATGTTTGACAGATGAGCTAGTGCTGGGTCCTGAGATGTTCCTTTTGTTGACTTTTAAATTAAATTTAGGTAGGTTGACTCTTGTTTCATGAGTCCATGGCATTGTGTTCCACAACCATACCAGTCTCTCTTTGTTTAAAAACTTTTTTTTTTCATCAACAAATCAATTCCTGATTGTTGGTCTTTGGGGATTTACGATATGGAAGGCATAGTCCACATCAGCAGATGCCTCTGGTGAATACTAAAATGTTTATTTTGCATAAATCACAGTAGTTCCAAGTCATGGTTCCATTTGTGTTTTATCAATTAGAGGTGTTTGTTTGCTTGTTTACATACTTGAAATGTCCCACAGATGCCGCAGAATGTCCATGTAGAACCAGAGGAACCGAAGGAGACACAGGGACACAAAAGATGAGTGGCCAGTGACTCAGGAGCGCCAGATAGTAGGAGTGCATTAACGACTCTGTAGCTCAATGTGAAAGTCATTACAGGCCCCTGACTTTTATGGCTCTTGTGGAAAGACGCAGAGCCAGCAGTATGAGTCATCCATGGATCCATGTGTGCTGCTACAGCAGTAAAAACTCCTCACTCCTCACTCCTCTCCCCTCCCCTTGTTCTTTTGGCCTCAAACAGTATAAAGCCACAAGGGATGGAGCAAAGCTCCCACGCTCCTTGCCTAGTTGATCAACTGGAAAGTAGTCATGATAATCATATACATGTTTGTTCGCCACAGGGATTCTCGATCTTCAAGCATATAAAAGACTTTGTGGTTTCCTAAGATCAAAATGCAGTCTAAACCCAAATGACCTCTTATTTAACTTTTTTAAAATGTTACATTTTCAAAGTTTCTCCTGAGATTACATTTTCAGTTACTTGCTGTCACAGCATGGATACAAAAATGCCATACATAAGAGCATGCGCATGGTGTAATTTTGTCTTGCATGTGAGAGAAAAGAATTGACAAGCAAATCTTGTAACTGACATGTGTCTAATACACTCAAATGTGAATATTTTAAAATAACTTGAGCAGTAAATTGAATATGAGGCAAATAGGAAGAAAGGGTAAATACTGAAACAAGTATAAAAGCATAAAAGCAAGAGAGGAAGAAGGCAGTGAAAGCAAGGTGTAGGAAGGATGAAGAGGATTTCTGCTTTTGACCACTTATCCTCATTCACCACTTAACTGAAATCAAATTAATGATTTGCTCCTAACAGCGTTGAGCTTATTTGTTTTAATAGTTTCTGTTGTTTGGCTATACTTGGAAGAGTGTGACGGGGGGGGGGGATTTGTTTTGGCCTGCGTTGAATGCCTCGGCAATGTACCACAGTCAGCTGCTTTAAGTCAATTTCTGCATGCTGTGGAAATACTGACTCAGAATTGCCAGTTGTTGTGGCCTGTTTTCTGTTCTACACACAGGACGATTGGTTTTAACTTCTGTAGTTCAAAGCATGTCTAATAAGTTTCACATGGGTGGTGGTGTATTGCCTCAGGTACCAGTGAAAAGTGGCAATAAGATCAAGTCAATTTAATATGACTAAAAGAGCCTTGGAGGCATGTCAAATGCCAAAACGCTGCAGAGTGGTTTATGTAAGACAGAATTTTCCAACTTACCTAAATGATAAGGTCACCAGTTCTGTTTCTGTCTTGTATCAACAGTTGTGAGGTGAACTATAGAATTTGAAAATTAAGTTGAGATATTTATCATAGCAAAAGTTGAGGCAACAGACAGCTTTTCTTTTTGTCTGAAGGCACTTGTATCCATCTACTGGCCTGATTTAGGGGCAATTTTATTGTCATCATTTTAAGAAAAAATACTTTGTATCTTGAAAAACGTGGGTGAATGGCATCTCTTTTTAGTCCTTTATAAGGAAAATTTGATAAAAATACATATTGTACTCACCTATGGAACAACATGCATAAGTGAGTGCCACGGATACACATAAGTACTAGCAAATACAGAGTTACGTATATAAGGCATGTCATTTGCAAGCAAGCCAAAAACAAAAAGGCAAATGTATGCAAATGTGAAGAATGACATTTATTCTGGAAAGATGATATGTGTCTCTGTCCCCCAAGAATCATAGCATTATACTCCACCAAGAAGGGCAGACGGCTACTTTTAAAATGGTTTAGTTTAACATTTTGGGAAATGTATTGCTTGTGCCAGGAGATGCTTAGCTTAGCTGAGCATGAGCAATGGAATCTAGGGCAACTGCTAGCCTGGCTGAGACCAATTCAAACCAAAAATAGATTATCTTAAAATGAGGTGTGCTGTTTGGAAATACAATACAAAATACCAGCATTTGCAGAACAAGTGCTGCTGAAGACAGCTGCTATATTATGTTTCACTGAACTGATTGAGAGGTATATGTTTATAGGAATACAGCACTTTTTTGTTTTTTTGCTTTTATTTATTAAGTATATACATATTTATATTAGTCAAGAGATATTGGCTCTAGCTTCATACATCTGTGAATGCCCCACATTTCCAAATTATTCACTTATTACTTACTTAATGAGTCCAGGACCCTGATATTGAACCAACCAAAGAGAATTCAGCCCCCAAGAACTAACCTGCAAAAACTTTCTTTACTAGGCTTTGGAAGCAAGGAGTAGTCGAGATTCACTGCATCAACTTTTGCATGCTTGATCATTTTTTTAAATGTTTCATGCCACACAGTGTGCATACATGGAGAAATAACTGCTGATGCAATTGTGTAGATGATCAACTGCGAATGTATACATCAGGGATACACAGTGCAGCATGACGAATGAGTGGTTTTCATGTGCATACATCTGAATGTAAGTCGCAACATTAATTTGAAAGCAATATGTAGTGTTGCTGTTTGACATATTCATTAAGAAGTACATGTTCCCACCCACAGAGACAAAATGACAGCACTGGTGTAACTAAATCAAGCCTCACCACTACTTATGAGCAGCTGTTTTCAGTTATGGGGTCGGGTCGTGAATAATTGTCCTCTGGTGTAATGTTTATAATATGCTAACAAGACTTAACTCTATGTGATGTGGGACTTTGCTGCAAAGGCTTTAGTCCCAAAGCCTTTGCAGCAAAGTGTGCATAAACAAAATAACTTAATCAGTGTGGGTGTTTTCTCTCATCAGGCATCATTAAAGGATAAATGATATCAGCATTAATGGTTATGGTTTTGGATTCATGGGTATGGCCATTTATCCACAATGGCCAAGACTGGCAGAAGTAAGTGGATGCTTGAGCATCTCATTTAAACTAGAATGAACATTCATCCACATGCGCTTTAGTAAGGTCCACAAGTGAGCTCCAATTGATATTGTACACATGAATCTCAACACAGTCAAAAAGAAATGCCAACACAGACTCCTTTAAGTATAAGTGGAATTACTCATTGTGTCCACATTATTTTGTCAAGTAGAGAACACATAACGCTTTATTTATCAAAATATGATTCATTCATTCATCTTCTGTAACCACTTTTCCTGTGAAGGGTCGCTGGGGGGCAGGAGCCTATCCCAGCTGTCATCAGGCCTGGACCTTTGAGTGAAGTGGTGATTGTTTTAGGATTTCAAAAGACTTGGAGTAATGACATTTGGAGGTTGAAAACTCAAGTCACAGACAAAATATGTAATCTTTTACCTCTCGAGGATCTGATGGCTACTTGGAAAAGGTCACCTAGAGGAAATTTAATGAATTTCCTGAAAATAGGCCAATGGAATCTATGAGATTGGAGATGTGGTCGATAAGCATAACAAGATAGGTCAGGTCAGGTCAGCTTCTATGGCAGGGATTATCAGAACAATGTCTGCACAGCGATTAATGTCAGATTTTATCTTTCAGATCATCAAAATTTCTACATCAGCTGGAGATTTTTCCTTTTGAAGAGTTTGAGGCTCGCTCGGAAATCAAAATACTAAAAGGCAAACTCCAAACCTTGCCACCTCAGTTTAACAAACCCAGTTCTTCAAGTTGTTGTGCAGCAGCTTGTCTCCCTCTGATTTAAGTCTTCAGCTTCACTTTCAGATCCAGATTTGAAAGGATGCAAATATATATTACTTCTGAATCTTGATAACGTTTATTTATATACCACATTCAATTTAAGCCAAGAAAGAAAAGAATCAGTTGCTTGTAATTATTAGAAAGTCTAATTCATTTTTATTTTCCCTATACCCAGATGAAACACAAATTTCAGCAAACCCAAATGAAATGACAAAAAAATAAAAATAATAAAACAACTTGACAAGTACATTCTGTTTCTCAATAGCTGGAAAATATTAGTTTGAGGCAATGCATCCAGAAGTGCACTTAACATTACATTAATGTTTGTATCCAAGCAGTTGGTCACTGTCTTGCAAGACTTGTGTAAACATTGCTGTGGATTTCGTGATGCTGAAATAGTGAAGTAATGATTCCACAGGGATCAAGGGAGATTAAACACAATTCAAGCCAATGTTACTATGTGAATGTGACATGTTAAAAAAAATAAAAACACAATAGAAAAAAAGAGTACTCTGTTGAATAATGCCAGTCCTGCATGTACTGATTTATTGCTAATCCCTGTCCAAGATATTCATATATGTTTCTTATTTAATTATAAAACTGCAATTCAGAAAGAAAAATATGAAACTTGTATGATGTCATTGTTCCCAAAATTGAAAGCACTTAACAACTCCATTTGCAAAACAAATATACTATGTAGCACCAGTAGATTAAAACAAAACATGCTGCAAATCGTGTTGCATTCTTTCTTGTTGTGAAAAAAAAAAAAAAAAAACTTCAAGAATTTGGGGGTGAAGTCCTTTTGTGTGGAATCCAGTGCAGCCACCATTACTTTGGATTTGCTTTACAGTATGGCCATTTTGTTCGGTTTTCCTCTGAAGCCCCTAAACAAAGTAAAAGCTGGCCATGGCTGACGCTTTTGTCTATGTTCTCATTGTAGCAATGACTCCTTGGCTGACCGGTGCTGTTGATGAATGGTGAAGAAAAACATAGTTAGCCTCTTGTTAGTTAGCTAGTTTATTGTACATACTAAGACATAAACCCACTGATTTAATGTTCTAAGCGTACAGCATGCTAAAATTATGAAACCTTCTTTATGTCATGCATTAAGAAACCTAAAAATCAATTGGAGATATGTGTGAGTTATGCTACCAGTGGTTTCTTTGTCTGCAGGTTCATAAATACCAGTGTCCAGTGTTGTAGCAATGAGAACATGAAATGTTCCTGTTCTTGAGAACATGTATTGTTGTACACTTTACACTTTAATGTAGCCACAAGGAGATTAAAGTTAGGAAGAAGACATACCTGGTTTTGCACAGGCCTTCACACACTGTTCATATGTGTCAAAGCGGTTCTGGTTTCCACCACAGCCTCCATACCAGAAGCGTGCACAGCTTTTGCTGGGGGCATCGTAGTGCCACTTGAGGACAAACTTGGCACAAGTTCCTTCCTCTCTGGGAAGCTGGCAAATGTCTGTGGCTGTAGAGGTCATATCAGTCAGTAAGAGTAACACAACACGTATAACTAGAGGACATGGGAAATATGCTAAATTGCACTTTAAATACTAACATTAATATGTGGTGTGATCACCAGTAAATGGATCATTATCATTATATATAATGATGAGTAATGACAACTGCTGATTATTTGGCTTGTCCTGTTTGTGTTATGTGTTGAAGAAATCAGTGTAACAACTTTGAATGATGGGGACAAAATCACTTCCAGTATATTTCCAGCATACATTATCATTACATTCATTTATTTTTCCAGAACCATGAGATATAGTGTTTTTGGTTTAAAGTAGTTTTTCTCTTGTTAGTATTTTGTGGCAGTTTACTGGCTAGCTGGTGTCTGAATAAGGCCTTCTGCCAAAGAAACAATGAATCAGAGAACAAGGCTTTCCATTCATTTTCTCTGTGGTTATGACTTGGCATGCTCCTGTGACAAAAGCACAACGTTCTCATTTTCCCATGTTTGGCTTGTTACTTGTTCCATCCATCATTTACATCATCTTAGGGGCAGCACCGTTTAATACAAAGAATTAGTTGTTTTACAAGTAAGCACTTTTTTGACAGTCTTGAAGTGCATACAGAATAAGCCCAACATTAATGGTGGCTTAAAAAGCCTCGGCCTTTTGCACTGCATTCACATGCAACCCTTGGAGACAGTTGCATCTAAAAAATGTTGAGGAAGTGTACCATCATGTGAATGCAAAAACGCATCCATGTTTTTCATGGCTTAATATTCTCAATGAGTGTACATGAGCCCTCACCAGGCAACGGGAGGATCTCCACCTGCTCAACCTGCTGCACCTTTGGCTGAGTCTCTGGCACTGTGGAAACAAGAAAAACAAACAAATGTGGTTTCAGCAGAAAGGAATCGGTGTCACATGTTGCTTGAAATGCAGCAGGACTTTTTCCATGGTGTGAATGATTTGTATTTGTATCTGTCAAATTACTTTATCCACAGGGGCAGATTACTTTTCTTTTCCTACTTCAGTTACCCAGCACAGTTACCATACTTCTGTATGAAGACAATTTTACTATTTGTTTTAGATAAAAGAAGGGTTATCTCACAAATAAGAGTAGGTTAATGTTCTTTATCCAGATTAGGATGTGTTTGTTGACTGTTGGCTAAGCACAGCCAACTTTATTAGTGACTGAAATGTATTTCACAATGCCAACTGCAGCAATTTATTATTTGCAATTGGGAGTTCACAGTAACCATTTCCCAAGTTCACAGTCAAACAAAACAAAAATGGATTTTGTTGGTTTAAATGACAACTGTCACTAACATATGTAATCAGCTGTTGTAAGAAAGTTGCTAGTTTGAGTAATCCCACCACATTACTATGCATCAAATGTATTCATTCAGTTTCCCTTGGTTTTGAAAAGGGGAAGACAATACCAAATATAACTGGTACCTACATTGGTTTGACATGTGGAAACAGTCAACGAAAAGGAACCATGCCTGTGTTTAGTTAATAATAATAACAGTTTAATAATGTTTGGAGGCAGGATTTGGCAGTCAGCTGAAAAGTTTTGCATCAGGAGTTGAAGTGTATGATGACCTACTTTGCATCAGAATGTGTCACTTTCCTGTACAGAGCCTGGAAGCAACGGACACTTACCTGACCTCATGCAGTTTTTCAAGCAGAGGGCCTCAGTGTCGAACCTATTTTCATTGCCTCCACAACCTCCATACCAGAACTGCGTACAGAACCCATTCTTTCTGTCAAAGAACCACTTAGCCTGATAGTCTTTGCACGGCATTCCAGGGTCATAGTCAAGTGAGCATGGGTCTGTGAGTTCATTAACTAGAACATGCAAACAAAACAAGAACAACAGCAGTGGTGGAGAACAGACAGAGAGAGAGAGGATGAGTTTGTGTTATGATTAAATGATCAACTACAAGAGAATTACAGCAGATATTGTGTTTTGTTAAAAAAGTTGCAGGTAAAAAGGTTATATTAGAAGCTTTGGGCTGTTCAGAGGGATCTTATGTGGTCAGATGAGTCTTTCTACTTGCAGAGGAAAAGAAGTTATGTTCAGTGTGACCCTACACTAAATAGAAGGGTCATGATCAGTGCATTATTATAAGATTTTCCATTTAAGACTTAAAAGTTGTGAGTAGAATGGAGGAGGATTAACTCATGAACTGAAGAGTTAGTTAAAACTACATTTAGTTAGTTAGTTCATTTTAGTCATCTACAAAGGGCAAGGCTGTGCGATCAGGGTTATCTACTGTATATGTGATTCCTCAGACATTCCCCAGACACTAGAAATGCTTCCTTCCTTCCTTCCTTTCCTGCTAGTAAGTATTGCATTCTGGCTCACCTTGGAATGTCAAAATGCAGCACTCATTAAATTAGTGAAAACTAAATGATGCATAGCTGTTTACAACTGCATGATTGTAGGGAAGGAGGAGAGGCTTGCCTCTTTGGAAAGTATCATAATTTTCCAGCCCATAAAGATGTTCTCAGGTCTTATAAGAAGAGTCACTGTAAGGCTTCACACCTAAAACAAATATGTGCTCTTTGTAAGTGTTTCCATTTTGGAGCTAAACAAGACAGAAACACTGTGATAAAACTGTCTACCTAGTGACACAAATAGTTCAGCCTCAGCTACTTTTCCACAAGACATAGATGAAGTTTAATTTACCACGCAATTCACTGAGAGTTTCACTTTTCCATAATGAAATATACTCTGGCACATAGTTGATTAATATCACATTTGTGTTGCAGTTCAGCTGCATTGCAGCAAAGCTTACGAACAATTTACAAACATACTTCCTGGGAAACACAGCCAAACACAACACAGTGGTACAGCTTTTAGTACCACTCCACTGTGTTCCGCTCTGATATGTGGCTATTTTTTTTCTTTCTTTTTTTTTTTTTTTTTTTTTTGTAGAACAAAATCCTCCCAAAACACATAATACAGACAGACAGACTGTATATTCACACCCACTTACCAGTTTCTGGTTTATCCAGTGGTGTGGTATTATCAGTACTGATGACGTGGCTGGCTGGTTTATGCTCTGCTGCTTCTGTGAAGTAAAACAAGCATTCATAGAGTAACCTACAATAATGGAGTATAATCTGTTTGCCCCAGGTCGGTCAAAGATAGATAGATAAATAATAATGAAACAAAACATTCTAAGTAATGTAATTGAAAGTACAGTTATGCAACATTCAACAGAGGAGTGACCACAGTAATTAGAAAACAGATTTTTTTTCCAAAAATCTTGTACTTGTGTACGGTTGCTTCATATTACTTTCAGAATGTATTTAGAATGCATTCACACTTTCGCTCTCTATAATGTTCTATGTTCTATTTTAAATATGTTAAAATTTGCCAAGGCTACCACTGTAGGTGTGTTTATAGACTCACTGGTAGTCATGATGCCTTTGCGGGTGGAGACGATTTGACCATCTGCTGTGTGGGCTGTGACTACAGCGTGATATGTTTGAGCACTGTCCAAGTTGTCCACAGAAACCTCTGTCCCTGACACATTAGTCTTCAGGACCAGGGCATGGTCACGCAGCCGTGTCACCACCACCTCAAAGTAGACAAAGAGCTTGGGGTCTGGCCTGCTCCAGTGCAATTTCAAGGTGCTCGAGGTGACATTAGAGACGTGGAGCTCCTCTGAGTCTGAGGGATAATGTCAAGTTAGACAAATTTGCAAAAAACTTGCTGATTGTTGATTTATGGACAGTTAGGCTTTTCAAGTTCATTTAGTACATACACAATCCTACCTTTGTGTTTTCTTTGATGGACGGCTTCTTGATTTTTGGGATTGCTGGGATGTTTCCTTTAAATGTACAACACATTTTGAATGTAACCAGTAGTGTTTTCAAGGACAGTGAACGATGAAACTGAGTGAAGAAAATAACACTACTTACTGCAGTTGTTGTGATGGTGTGAAGGGTTTCTTTAATGGTTGGTCACTCTGGAACCACTTGCAGTTTTTGGAGACTTCAGGTGACATGTAGAAAGCATTTTCAACTGTAAAAGCAAAGTATCATGGAACACAGTAAGATAAGACTAGAGTGATGCATCTAATTATATTAATTCATTTACAAATAGAAGAACAAAGAGGCATTTTAAATTGATGACAGTGCTATCCATTACAAACTTACTGCTGATATACTTTGGCAACAGCTGGCCGAATGTCTGGATGTGTTTATCATAAAAGTGTGAAATGCTCTCCAGCCGCTTGAAGAAGACATCTGAAGGCTCACTGGCCATGCGTGACAAGACACGAGCATCCCTAGCACTCAATGCTTGGCCCACACTGAAGATGACCAGGAAGTATCCTCTGCATTTGGCCTCAGTGGCAATGCGCACCAGCTGCTCTTCTTCTTCTTCCACGCTTCCTGTCACAAACAGCATGAGGACCTTCCTATCACGTTGCAGAGGTGCCTTCTCAAAGACATGCTCCACCGTCGATTCGATAGCCGCTGCCAGTGCCCGGCCACCCTCTAACTGCGGTGTCTTCTCCAACAGGAATTTGACAATATCCTGAGCTGAGTGGTGCTCAGTCAAGCCAATATCCACATGAATGGGAGAGCCAGTTTTGTTGTGGACAAACCCATAAGGTGCTTGTTGGATCACAGACACTCTGGCATGGTGGGCTGATGATGTAGGATCAGAAGAGATATAAAGCTGCTCCACTATGTGAGCTATGTAGCGTTTAATCTCAATGAACACGTTTGGGTATGTAGACTCAGAGCTGTCCATGACAAAAGCCATGTCAATGTCCACGTCTGAGGTGGAAGACCTCCTGTCTCGGCTGACTGATGGGGGCACATAATCACACATCTGGTCTGGAGAGCAGGTATCTGAAATAAAAATCAAATGCTACATTATATGGAGGCTGCACTGGGATCATTCAGCTTGCTTAAACTGTTGTTTTTTGTTGTTGTTGTTGTTGTTGGTTTTTTCCCTATTGCTTAAAAATAACTAGGATAATGATAAAAATCTGGAAGTGCACCTGTGCTTAAACATTTTAAATGAAAAAAAAACATATGCTAAATTTTCTCCATGTTTCTGCTATTTCAGTATTTTCTATTCAAAAAGAAATGAATAAATCAACCTTTAAATCTATGAAGTCATAAAAGCTGATAATAAAAAAAAAAACATGTTACAAATGAAAAACAATTAGCTGTTCCACAAACAGAGCTCTTACCCAGGCAGATGTGGCAGTTCATAACTTTATTCATG
Organism: Planiliza haematocheilus; assembly: GCA_005024645.1. Lineage (NCBI taxonomy): Eukaryota > Metazoa > Chordata > Actinopteri > Mugiliformes > Mugilidae > Planiliza > Planiliza haematocheilus. The sequence continues at coordinate 108,764 of SRSE01000261.1, forward strand.
ACTGAATTGTACTGTGCACTTCCACTGTTGGGAAGGACAATCACCTGGGCCAGTGCTGTGTTGTTGACCTGGTGTACAAAGACAAGCAGAGAGAAGGCTGAAGATGTGGAGTAGCTCTAAGATTACGTGTATTTCTATTTTGTTGTGCTTTGTTTTACCTGCACTGCTCTGCTGAGTGCTCTGTCCTCACGTGTAACCAAGAACAGTGTGGCGATTCCAGCGTCATGGAGACGGAGAGCTGCATTGGTGATTGCTTGTGTCTGAGTGACTGGTGCACCGACAAAGAATACGGCCACCTTCCTCATGAGGAAACCACTGCGCACCCTCTTGAATGTGTTCTGGGCCACAAAGCTCATCGCTGATTCCAAGCTGCGAGGTTTATTTGTCAGTGGATTCTGCAGGCCTTCAATATGCTCTATGAGGGCACGTTTCCTCATAGCATCAGCAAAACGGACCTCAGTGGTCACTTCACTGTTATAGAGGGTCAAAGCGACTCGAGCTCCTCTTGGACAGTTGCTCTCAGTAATGGTAATGTCTCTGACTAGGCGCAGGACGGTGTCACGCATGTTGTTGAAGTTCTGACGGTTAACGCCTTGAGAGATGTCCAGGGCAAAGGCCAGCTCAGTGGGGAGGAGTGGGCATTCTTGCTTACCTAAAGGTGTGCACATACAAAAGGTTCTCTGTATAGTAGTAACTATAGTACAGTAACTATAGTACATGTATAGTCATAAAATTAATTTGTCATTTTATTAATCTATTAAATGTTATGTGCACTTACCATAACAGCAAGCTGGTAAAAAAAAAAACACACACACACACACAATAGGTTGTAAGACATTTTTGTAGCACACAACACACAAGACACACAATACATTAACTTAATTCATTTTTAAAGTTAAAGAAAGATTTCTAATTATACTTACGACAGTTATCTCTTATTTTCTTGACAAGGTCACATGTCTGAAAAGAGAGAGAAAGATACATTTAAAAAATTGTGTAGTATTCAAACATGAGCAACATGAGTTTTGCTCTATTCATTCATTCATTCAAATTTAGATAAATAAAAGCGTACCACAACACCTGGTCCTCTTGGACCTTTGGCACCCTATGAGAGAGAAAAAAGTGTTATTTAAGAGCTGATGGATGGATGAATGGATGAACACTGAGCACTGTCAAACAATTTTTATTTTAATATATTTGATTATGTTACGAACTTAACATTGTAGTTTTGAATCTACGCAATGACGCAAGCAACAGACCTCTTTGTACTGTAATGTACTGTAGTGTACTGTAAACTGTGAATCCTAAATAAACATATTCTGCTATGGTGGCATCCACAACTAAGTGTAGAATTTAAAGATGCTTACATATGGTCCAGGATATCCGACTTCTCCCTTCTGCCCAGGAGGGCCAATATTCCCAGATACCCCCTGAAAATAATTATCAACAAACAAGAGATAATAAGTCATTTTTAAACCAATGCATTTTTCAGTTGTTCAACACAGACCATGTCTCTAAAATTCCTCAAAGGCAAAAACGACATCAATGTGCATGCAAGTCACTCGCAGGCAAGAACACATACTGTATATATTTGAACCATAAAACCACAGCAACTACCTGCATATTATGGAATATATAATTTTGCCACCATATAACTAGGGATTCAAAACTTACCCTCTGTCCACGATTTCCTTTGGGTCCAGGTCCACCGGGGGTGCCAGGGTCCCCAGCTGCTCCCTGCACAAAAAAATGGATAAATGCAACTGATCTACTAGATTGAGAGTGCAACACAGTATTTATTTTGCAACCTGTAATAATAAAATATAATATTAAAAATCTGTGTTTTCCATTACCTTGGGTCCTGGAAACCCTGGGAAACCGTCATCACCCTGTAAAGGAAAGTTCACACATATTTTTGGTATTATTAATATCATTATTATGCTGCTGAATGAGTGTGTAACTGCACATCAAAGATATATTTACACAGGTTTTGATTACACACGTCTTTAATTAAGACACATTATCAGTTCACCATATACAAGATGTCACAAATCACTTGCCTTTCTTCCGTCAGGCCCTGGAAAACCAATCCCATCTCTACCATCTTCACCCTATGAGAAAGAGAAGAAAATAAATCCTTAAGCCGTTGTTTGTATTTAAAGGCTTATTAATTCAGTTCTGCACATTCTCTGTAGAAAAAAAGGAGCAACATCCTTTCTGAAGTTATTTCAGAAAAGGTTTTTCATCAGTTTTACATATAGTAATGGTGCATGTAATAAGATAGGATCTCATTCTTACGGGCTCTCCAATGGGGCCAATGGGTCCAATAACACCCTTGGGTCCAGGATCTCCTGGCTCTCCCTACAAAGACAAAGAGGTATGACAAAGACTGAGACAAAGGCAGGTCAGTTTCCATAGATGTGACTTTTTCCCCCAAAACAATGCTTTGATAATTTCTTTGCTCTTTCATATTTGATCAAACACACTAACTGTGTGTCCAGTAATAACTTATGCTAGGCCAGTGTATTTATAAATGAAACAAGGCTGTTATGGAATATCAAATGCCATGCCAAATTATGTCCCTGTCAGTACCTTGCGACCCAGAGGTCCTCTTCTACCTTTCTCTCCAGCAGGACCTGGGATGCCTCCAGGGCCCTAAAGTATTTGAAAGTTCAGAATGTTATCCATATAAAATATACATTAAAAATACATAGAAACATTTGGTTATTAGGTCCACTCACCCTAGGTCCAGGGTTCCCATCTTCACCTCTAGGCCCTGGTGCACCATTTGGTCCTGATGGACCCTTGAAAAAGAGAAACCAAGCGACAATGGTACACATGTTCTTGCATATTAAAGTTTGAATATTAACCCGTTTATTTGAGAATGAAGTACCATTTATAGATATATAAATACTACATACAATGATAGTATGTAATAATGTAAGTAATTTGGTAAGTGTAGATTGAAGCTTCATACTGTTAAAAAAAAAAAAAAAAGAACAACTGCGGAGCAAGAAAAAGAATGTCAAACTTACTCTAGATCCTCCAATACCAGACTCTCCCTGCAAACCATCACTTCCCGGTCTTCCAGGATTTCCCTTTAATGACATGCAAGCAGCAAAATGTTACTTCCATAAGAGTTACTCAGTATTAAAAAAAAATGTATGTTGTCAACATAAAGGCACCTACAGCCTGTCCAGGTGAGCCTCTTCTGCCATCGGCTCCCTAATAAAGTTGAAGTTAAAAAAAAGGTCTTGGTTAACAAAAACCAAGTATGGCAAGTATGAATTCTGAGAAGATGGTAATCACACAAAAGCTTAGTTACCTTTCTTCCTCTTTCACCTGGAGTTCCCTGATTTCCATCCTCACCAGGTTCTCCCTGTCATTTCAGAAAAAAATAAATAAATTCCAGTGCAAGAAATCCATCCAAACATACACAATAATAAATAAAATAAAACAACAATAACAACATAATAAGCTTAGATGACATTACCACTGGTCCAGCATCACCGGGATCTCCTTTGAGTCCTCTCTGGGTGTTATTTTTTCCACTTGTTCCCTGATAAAAAATAAATTCCTTTTTAAAATTATGCTACATTCAAACATCATAAACATATAGATAAAACGTACACATACATTTTGCCCAAGTTCTTAATTATACACTTCTTGGGAGAGAGAGAAATAAATGAGAATGTAACTGAATGACTTTATAAAATCTGGTCTGGAAGTTTATACCAGCTGGTTAGTAACAGACTCTACTGTGACCTTCATTTTTTGAATACTATGTATTCAAAGAATACATAGTATTTGTTCTTGTACATACATACAGTACAAGAACAAATGTACAAATAGCAAATTAGACATGCAATGCAATAAATATAAAATATGTAACTGTAACATATTTCCATGAATACTAACAGGGTCTCCTCTGATTCCCACGTCTCCTATGTCTCCTGCTTGTCCCTTGGCTCCTTTAGGACCCTAAAAGCAGAAAACAATTATAAAATGTTAAAGTAAACCAAAAATACAAAGGTAGGAATACAATATCAAAACTAAATAGTCACTCACTCTTCTGCCAGGGTTTCCTCTGTCCCCTGGAGCACCTGCCACTCCACTTTTACCCTAAAACATGTCAGAAACATTGTCAGACAGCCAAAGACATGGGGAAAAGGCACATAACTTATTATTTGTTACTTGTGTAAGTCATGGACTGAACACACCTCTTCTCCATTGATGCCATCCAGCCCAATTTCTCCAAATTCACCCTGAAACAAGGTAGCAGGTTTAGATAATTTATGGTTAGCCTCTAACTTTGGCAATAGCCAATAACTTTGTCTAATAAACACTCACCTTTTCTCCTGAGTATCCACGAGAGCCCTGAGAAGAAGTAGTTCCGCATTGTGTTACAAAGATTAGAAATACAAAGAATATTCTCTTTTTACAATAACAGGTTGAATGATAAAGAAAAAATGTTTACCTTGACACCTCTCTGTCCTGGACATCCCTGGAAACCCTGAGTTCCATTAATACCAGGAGGACCTCTCTCTCCCTGTAATTACAGAATAAACACAATAAAATACAGCAGCAAGATACATAAGGCATCCAATAAGAAGGGATAATACAGCTAACTGATATAAGAAATTAAGAAAACATAGCAGCATAACAATCACAAATCGAGACAGTTTATGGTCAGCTTCATGCTGGAACCAAACAAGACAGTGAAACTTACAGCTCCACCTTCATCTCCGGGATGTCCCTGACTTCCTGACAATCCTGGACTCCCCTAAAAGACAAAAATAATCAATGTTAAGAAGCATTAAAGGATGTAGAAGGGAAAGCTCTGTTTTTGTTGTTGTTGTTGTTGTTGTTGTTTGTTTGTTTTTTAGATGTTTTATTTTTATTTTTTTAATTACCTTAGACCCTGGTGGTCCAACTGCTCCTCGGTCACCTCTGGTACCAGTACATTTGCATGGCACTCCACAACACTCCCTTTCTGCGATATTGTCCTGTGTAACAAAAAAAGCCATATAAGTACCTTATGTAAAACATACATTTACAGTACGCGTTAGATGTTTTATGTGTCAGTCATAAGTACTCACCAGTTCTTCTATAAGTTCATAGTCCAAGTCCATAATATTCAGTCGTAAAGGTCTGGTGTACCTGAAGCCACGACCAAATTCTAACAGCAAAGCCTCCTCAAATTGTGGCACCCTCTCCAGCCCAACCAAGATAAAACTGTGCACGCCTGTTTTGCAAGAATTTCAGAAACATATTTATTTTTACATCTTACTTCTTAATGTGACATTGTCATAACTCATTATTTAGATATTTAATTCATCTTTTTACCTGACATCCGAAGCTCCTCAACTCGTCTCTTCATTTCAGCATATGGTGCGTCAAGACCATCAGTCAAATGGATGACAACCTTAAGTGTGAAAGAAGAAAAATGCAACTCACTTTCTCATTTCTGTACATTTCCATGAGTCTTTTCTTGGTATGTTAAAATTTTCTAGCCACTATCCTGACCCTTCACTATCACTGAAACCAATTCAGTATATATCAGTATTAGCTAAAACACTTTCAGTAACCAACCTTGACAGTGTTGTCTTGTCTGATTTTGAACCTGTTGGAGTAAGCTGAGATTGTCTTGTCATCAAGGACAAAGGGACCACGATTCTGCAGGGCTCTAAAGCCCTCAAACAGCTCATCAGCATTTTCTGTGAAGTCTAACTGGACCGGCTCAGAGGCAGAATCCATGGCCAGCATGCCCACTTGCACTGTGGGTGTCTGCCCAGCCAAGCAACTGATAGGTGCCATTTTGGAAATCCTCTGTAAAATGGCACCCATCTTGCTCTGGAGGTTGGTCTGACCTCTGAAGATGTCCTGGGTAGACACATCAAATCCTACCAACACCTCAATGCTGCAGGCTATAAAACAGAGCATAGTTGTTTTTGTTAGACACAAAAAAACATCAGAAATTTACAAACTAATCAATAATATTGTTATTTCTCTTACTTTTAGCCACTTCTTCAACACACAGTCTTCCTTTTACTTCATCATCCAAGGTCCCCAAGATTTGCTCATTGAGCTCTGAAAGTTCTTGAAAGTTACTTGCACGAGCTACAGTGGAGGACTCACTTGCAAGGTTTTCCAGTTCACTCTGAATGTTGCCCACTCCCACAGCAAAGACTCTCACACCTTTACTCTTCAAACCAAGCGCTGCTGTTTTGCTGTCATCGGCTGAGCGTCCTCCAGTGATAACCATAAGGATCTGAGGAGTGCCTTCATCCAACCTGCTGCCCTTTTCTTTGGTAAAGTAAACATCTTGAACATGTCGTATGGCTGCACCAGTGTTGATTTTACGTCCACCTTTGTACTCCACTTGCTCAATGGCTTCCAGAATGGCTTCCCTGTCCTTGTAGGTGTTCAAGTAAAAACCATCAGTGACATCTGCTGCATATTGCGCCAGGCCAATCTGCAGGTTGTCTCTCTCGCTGAAGAACAGATCAACTAGGGTGTTGACAAATCCCATCACTTCTTTGAAGTTTTCCCGACCCAAATTAATGGAGCCATCCACCAAAAACACTATATCAGCCTTTTTAGGTGAAGGTAAACCTTAAGGTATAAGAAGGAAAATAGTGGTACAATGAAATATGTGTGTACTGTTTTTTGAAACTGACAGCAGTTTTAGACCATAACAGACCATAACCATAACATGTGCTAATTATCTTAGTATCTGTATTATGTGTAAAGTTCTGTATAACTTACTAGGAATGTAAGTTGGTGGTGTAGTTGGAATCTCTCCACTTAGCCTGGCAATAAAAGGCTCCTGTATTGTTGCCAGGCCAGGGAATGAAGGAGCCTGAAGAACATCATCTGGGGAGGAGGCAATTTGCATAAGATCCCTTTTGTCAGCACCACCAGCTCCAATGCCGATGCATTTGACCCGGGAGTCCTTAAGACGAGGCCCATAGCTGTAAACGTCTTGGGAGGAACTGCCACCTGTGAGAACTACAAGATGCTGGGATGCAGACGGACGAAGACCAGCAGAGGTTGTTAACTCATTTTGTAGGACATAATCAATAGCATCAGCCAAATCTGATGACCGTCCACCCAACTGACGAAGTCTTTTAATGGCAGATATAACAGCTGGTTTGTTGTTATGGGAGTTGAGAGAGAACTCTGTTTGGATAGTGTCTGCATACTGGACAAGAGCCACACGAACTTGATCAGGCTGGACATTGAGTTGCTTCACAATGCTGAGGATGAAGTCCCGAATATGAGCAATCCCAACAGGACCTGTATTATCTGAGCCATCAATAAGGAAGATAATGTCCTTTTCCCCAACATCCAGGTTGACTGTACAATAAGGATAACAAAGAAAAAGAAAGAATGTAATTGGGTTGATGTATTTTTCTTACATTCCACCACTATTACAATGCTCTCTATCAATCAATCAATCTAAAAAGCAAACGATGTAAACATTATACAGTAATTGCACTTAGCATAAATGACTTCAACTAAAACTTAAAAATTTCTTACCGACATCCACTGGAGTAGGAAGACTATCGGTGATATCAGTGGTGGATATTGTTTTGACTGAATTTAAGATCTGTGACTCCACTCTTGGAAGCTGTTGGAAACTATCAACTGTATATACAAGCTCTCGTTTTAGAGAAATCTCTATCAGTTCATCTTGGTCTGCATTTCTTGAACCGATGGCAAGTGGTGCGACAAGGTTTCGCTTAAGTTGGTAGGCTGATTCAGCTACATCATCAGTAGACTTGCCACCGGTAACTACAATGAGGAACTGAGGCACACCATCCTCGAGCCGACTTCCTGCTGACCGCTGGAAGATGTTTCTGGACACCCACTCAATAGCACGACCTGTGTTCCGACGATTCCCTCCTTTGTTTCGAAGTTTCATCACAGCCTGGCGCACCTCATTTTTGGTGGAGTGTTCATTCAGAAGAAATTCTAACTGTGGCTCATCACTGTACTGCACCACAGAAACTCTGACTTTATCCATACCCACATCCATCTTCTCCACAACTCTTCTTATCATTTCACGAACCGCAGGGAATTCACTACGTACTGCTGTGGTGCCATCAATTAGAAACACAACATCCCTCTTGTCTCCTGCAGGTGCTGGTTGGATTACTGCTCAAAACAGAATGCAAGCATAGTGACATGGTAAACGTACAGTATGACTGAGGAAGTTATCTTTCATATATTAATTATTGTGTAGGTTATTAGTAAATCTTCAAATGTGCCTTAAAGTCTACAGTAATGTTTATCCAATATGTTGGACTGTGTTTAGACTGTACATATTTTGAAACAAAATGTAACTGAGTCAAATTACCTTCATATGTTGAGAACTCTGGTCTCATCCTGGCAATGTCTTCATCTGATAACTCAGTGAGAGTGTTGATTAAGTTTTCTTGAACTCTGTACAGGCCAGGGAGGTCATCTACTCTGAAGGCAAAATTGGGCACATACGACACCACTTGCAGCTCTTTGAGATTAACATCCCTGGTTCCAATGCTGAAGGGAAGAACTCTGGATTGTTTAAGGGAAGATGCTGCACGACTGATATCATCTGTAGAAGGTCCAGCGGACACAACAATCACAAACTGGGGTACACCTTCTTGCTTCCTACTACCTCGAGCTGCTGTAAGAACATCCTGATTGACAAACTGCAAAGCCTGACCCAGGTTACGTTGCTGGCCTCCTCGATGGCGCATTTCCTTAATGCCATTCATAACACCTTCTTTGGTTGTGTGTGTGTTCAGGTACATGTCAGGATGAGGGTTGTCGCCATACTGGACCACAGCAATTTGGATCTTACTCTCGCCGACATTGAGACTCTCCACGATCCTGCGTATAAACTCCTGAATGATGGCAAATTCACGTCCAATCCCATCAGATCCATCAACAAGGAACACGATATCCTTCCGGGGACCTTGTGACTCAGCTGAAGGGGACAGAAAAAAGGTGATGTTATTCTTTGTTCAGAAATCATAATATGCCAGTGTCCAAGGAAAATTACAAAAGCAATACTATATTAATGCCTGGTAGTCTTTTAATAGAGTGGACTTCTTGACTTAATAACATGACCATTTTAGGTTATTCTAAAGAAAATATTGTACTTAAGCATTTTTCCTCAGCTTTCACTTTATTGCTTTGATTACTTAAGACCCTCTGCAAAGTGATTCCTTTCCAGCAGGTTTTTCTCCGTCATGACAATTAAACCTAATTCGTATTACTACTGACATGATATACTCCAGATTACAAACATTCAAGGGCTGTCAGTGTCACATTCTGCCTCTCCCTCTCATCTTGTTCACTTTTTTGTATTTTTTTGTGTTTACTTGCGCTTCAGTTTGGGCTGTATTTGTGTAATCTGTCATCCCTCGGGTAAAGACTAGTACTAGTACTTGCCGTTGTATTTAAAGCAGCTGAATCTTACACAGTGTTGCTCTATTCTGTATGTGTTGCATGTCTATTAATGTTAACAACTGTATTCTTCTCTAGCTCTTACAAAACAATTAGCTCCAAACATCACCTATGCCAAGAGTCCCATAAAAAAAAAAAAAACTGGCCTTAGGAAGATGGGTCCCTCCACATGCCCTGGGTTTTGCTCAAGATTTCTTCCTCTTAAAAGAGAGTTTTGCCACTGACACTATATTAATATTGAAAAAAGTTTTGAAAAAGGTTCTATCAGATTAATGAGTGGAATATTGTAACTACCGATGTGGATAGAAGAAAAGTTGTATTGGTTTGTTTATGTTTTTGTTTAGATTATTTTTTGTTTGTTTGTTTGTTTGTTTTTGTACACCATGATATCTGTTAAGTTATTCTAGTTTGGAATAGACTTGAAGATGGATTTTGAATACAGTATTCAGCATTATTTGTTCTGCAGTGATGGAAATGTGGGGAAAATATGGAAGAACTTTATTAGTTCAGGTTAAAGAACATTCTAAATACATATTCAGAATTATAAAACTGCTATATATAAAACGTATAATCTCATTGTATGCAAGGATGTCAAAGAAGTTTGAAAATTGAAATTAGGACATTACAGTAGAATGTTAAAAAGAATTCAATCTCAGACAGCATTATATGGTTGTAATTATAATTTGGTTTAAATTAAAAAAAAAAATATTTTTTCAAGTCACATTCGGGACATATAGAAATGCAAGCAAAACAACATAGAATAGGAAAACAACAAACATTAAGTCAATGGCAACTGAGAAATGAAATGAGCAGAGGAAAAATAAAAAGTAAAAAAGTCTGCTGAATGTAGGTTCATGGTCTGATCTTGAATTGGCACACAGGTGTTGTAAAAAGTATATAGACTTTCCGTCCCCAGTTTTACAAGACAAAATGCCACCTTAACTGAAATGCACAATTGGAGTAAAACAGTCATTGTAATTAGTTTTATTTATATGGATTTGAGTGAAGAAAGAGTACCGTAATTAGCTACAACAATGTAAGTGGTTGAACCAGACTTTTGGGTAGCTGTTATTGATAACATACCAACAGTTGGTGATTCTTGGGTCATCTCAATAACAACATTTTCCATGGAGTTCATAAGTTGCTTTTGGACACCAGGAAGCTCAGTAAATTCAGACACAGACAGAGCATTGCTGGGGTCACGGGATATCTTCTGCAGTTCTCTGATATCAGAGCCTCTGGTTCCAATTGCAAAAGTCAAGACACCCAGCTGTTTGAGAGCAGAGGCCGGTGTGTCAAGACTGTCAAAAGATCTTCCACCACTCAGCAATATTAGGATCTGTGAAACTCCCTCCAGACGCCTGCTTCCAGCAGAGGCCGTGAAAACATTATCCTTCAAGTACTGGAGAGCTGCTCCAGTGTTGAGGGGTCTTCCGCCTTTGTGCCTCAAACCCCTGACAGTGTCAAGGATCTGGCCTTTTGTCGCATATGTGTTCAGATAGAATTGGACAGCTGGATCTCTGCTGTACTGAACCACTGAGACACGGTCTCTGTTGTCATCCACACTCAGTGTCTCCACTACGGTTTCAACAAAGTCTCTCATAGCTGGGAATCCAGTTCTACTACCATCAGATCCATCCAGCAAGAACACATAATCCCTTCCTGCTGGTTGTCTCACTACTATGAAAGATAAGATTTGGGACATGTTTAGGTACAGTCATCCAGTCTTTCCTGTGGCAAAGTCAGACAATGAAATCTAACCATAACTATTACAACTCGCAATGATAAGGCTGCCATAATTGTGTCTTCAAACTGCACTGGCTGACGTAGACTCAGCAAATCGCACATTACTACAGTTCAAGCTGCGTCCTACCCTGAGCTTGAAAGGTAAATGTAGATCACTTTCTTACCCGTCACTGTTGGTGTCATTGGCGTGGCCCTGACTGGCACTGTGCTCATTACTGAGGACAGCTGCTTTTGGACACCTGGGAGGTCAGTGAACTCAGACACTGACAGAGCATAACTCGGCTCATGTGATATCTTCTGCAGCTCTCTACTGTTAGAGTTCCTTGTTCCAATGCCAATCACAAAGATGCCCTGCTGTTTGAGAGCAGAGGCTGGGGTGTCTACATTGTCAAAAGATCTTCCCCCAGTTAGCAGGATCAGCATCTGTGGAACACCTTGAAAGCGCCTACTTCCGGAGGAGTTTGTAAAGACGTTGTCTCTGACGTATTGGAGGGCAGCCCCAGTGTTGAGGGGTCTTCCTCCTTTGTGTCTAAGCCCTCTGACCGAATCCACAACATCCTCTCTTGTGTTATGTGAGTTCAGATAGAAGTTGACCTCTGCGTCTCTGCTGTACTGGACCACAGAGACTCGGTCGTTGTTTTCTCCCACATTGAGTTTATCCACCACTGTCTTAACAAACTCACGCATGGCAGGGAAGCTATTCCTAGTGCTATCAGAACCATCCAGGAGGAACACAATATCCTTTTTAGCAGTGTCAACTGAGAAAAGACAGGAAGACAAAAAAGTCAAAACCTCTGCTAAAAGTACACTCATGGGCAAATCATCGACTGGTCCGTTTTTGTTTTTTGGCTAAAAGCACATGAACATCCCTACATGTGTTTTAAACAGAGGGAAAGTACACTACCAACTTTCTGAAAACTCACACATAGAGCAAATCATGTTTCTTTCTTTCTTTCTATCTTACTGCCCCCTCTGAATGTTGGTGGAACAAAGAAGGTAGTCGACAAAAAGACGTGCTTAATAACATACCAAGTACAGTTGGGGATTCCGGGGTCACGTCAGTAACCACATTTTCCACGGAGTTCATAAGTTGCTGTTGGACACCAGGAAGCTCAGTGAATTCAGACACAGACAGAGCATTGCTGGGGTCACGGGATATCTTCTGCAGTTCTCTGATATCAGAGCCTCTGGTTCCAATTGCAAAAGTCAAGACACCCAGCTGTTTGAGAGCAGAGGCTGGTTCGTCAACACTGTCAAAAGATCTTCCACCACTCAGCAATATTAGGACCTGTGGAACTCCCTCCAGACGCCTGCTTCCAGCAGAGGCCGTGAAAACATTATCCTTCAAGTACTGGAGAGCTGCTCCAGTGTTGAGGGGTCTTCCGCCTTTGTG
>SRSE01000262.1:0-62500 GCA_005024645.1 Planiliza haematocheilus
GATGGCGGCATCTGTATGTTCTCAGAGTCGACGTTGTATCTGATTTTACCTTGGGACAGAGTGTTGGTTGGGTAGCTGGACTCTTGCAGTTGGTACGTAGGAAGCGCTGGCATCCCCGTGGGAGGAAATCCACCTGGCAGAAGGTGGTTGAATGCTGCTAGCTGATTGGCTCCTGCCTGTTTTCGCCACCGGGCCCTTCGATTGCTAAACCACACCTTAAACAAGAGCAAAGCAAAAACAAAGTAAAAGCATCAGTTAGTTAGCCATTGAACCTTTTTGTTTGGGTTTACTGAATCTTAAATTTGCTGAAATACAATCGTGAAGCTAGAAGTTGAGATTTTAGAGTCATTTTTCTGTTTAAATTACAGAAATTAATGAATTAAAGAAAGAAAGACTTCAAAACATCTTAATAACCAAAGGAAAGCCAAAGTACAAATGTACATTCTCAACGTATAAATAGAGAATTACACAGAAAACCTGGATCTGGGGGACGGTTTTTACGTTTCTCTCCTCTCTGTTCACATATAGGTACGACCTTTAGAGGACGAAAAGTTCAAAAGGATGACACACGCTATCCCTATAAGGTCAAGAGGTGATTGCTGCCCAGCTCCCCCAGACCATCAGCTGCCCATGGAGGTCTTGTTGTCCAGGGAAACGACCCAGTGACTCACTCGTCCCCGGGTCGTCCAACGTTCCATCTAGTTCTGACATCCCCCTCTTCCGGAGCGCAGTCCAAGTTTGGTTAATGCCAATCCCTGGACCCTTGAGGGATGTGAGGCATTCTTCTTACGGTCCCACACACTGTCCTGAATTCCAGTATCCTACTTGTCCACCCACTTCTGAGGTCCTGCCTGGAAGGGGTCTGCCTTTACCACTGGTCCTACCTCCATTCACCACAAGGTTCTATTTGGACGTTTGTGAATATATATTATCACATATGGCCACATTTACAGCCATCAGCCACAACATTATGACCACTGGCAGAAGAAGTAAACACCATTGACCATCTTGTGACAATTCAATGTTCTTTAGCGAAACGTTTGGACCTGGCATTCATTGATGTGGATGTTACTTAGACATGTAGCACCCACCTAGACCAGACCAGGCACCCCCACCCCATAGCAATGACACTCCTTGATGGCAGTAGCCATCCCCAGCAGGATGCAGCCACAAAAACACTTGAAGAACAGCACAAGGTGTTGACCTGGCCTCCAAATTCACTAGATCCCAAACTGATCAAGTATCTGTGGGATGATCCACAGAGGACCCTCCCCTCAAAGGCCCCAACTAACAACATTGTGTTCCCAGACACCACACGACACCCTCAGAAGGTCCATGTCTATTCTCTGATGAGTCATTGGAGGCAACATGGGAGGCGACCCATTGTCCCAGTTACACACAGGAAGGAAGGGGTAGTTTTTTAGGTGGCTAAGACCAGAGCAGATGCTAAAGGCCCCCCACAAACAACATTATGGTACCAGACACTAGGGGACACCCTCAGAAGGTCCATGTCCATTCTCTGAAGAATCCCAACTATTTGGATGCAACAATCAAGACCTACACAATATTAAGAAGGTGGTCATAATGTTATGTCTGATCGGTGTATATACAGTATCTGGTCTGTTCCTCTTTTAGGAGGCCTGTCTGTTCTTCAAATGAAAAAAAAAAAAGGGAAATCAGCTCTGTATTAAAAAACGAGGTCATTTTTAAGGTGACTTTAGGGTAACGAACATAAACTCATTCCCCTGCGTAACAGCTGTCTAGATGTTCATTTCACAAGTGTGAGAAAAAAAAGATCAATGTCCAACATGGAAAAACATGTCAAATACACCCATGTACATGCACATACTACTACTCCCTGGTTCAGTAATGTGAGCCAAATCAGAAAGACTGAGAAATGACAAAGGGGCGTGTATTGCCCCGAAGCTAAACTGTCTTCTTTCAACTCACCGGGCCACTACTTTCCAAGTTCTTAATTAAAACCAACTAACTACCAGACAGACTCAGAGCAAGTATCAGCCTGTTGTTCAACAGAAAACACACCCATGGAGCCCGGATTTGTTTTTCCACTGCGTCTTCCTTAGACGCTGTTCCACATTAAGACACAAAGGTAACTGCATTTTTAACATTTATGTCGTTTCAATCAAACGCTGCCACTCACGAGCGTTAATACATTTCCACAGAGCACACACACACACACGCACACCACATATCCAGAGCTGTAACAAGAAGCTATGCATCGCCTCCAGCTCTCCACCCACCCACTTTCTCCAGGAATCCTCCTTTTTCATTTGGAGCAAATGAAAACATGCCTTTCAAGTGGAGAAGATCATTTGGACTTCTATTTCTGTAGAGGAGACTCAAATAATTAGAACAGGTGTTGTCGCCCCAGGGTACTTCTGCAAGAGACCCAGTAGAAGTAGATCAATTCTACCTCTAGCTGCAAAGGTATTGAGGGACTGTGGAGAAAAACAGAATAAAACCTCTCATCCAGTTGCCGTTTCGTGACCACTGCTGCAGAAAACACGCTAACTGTAAAGTTATGTTTCACTTGTAAAGCTATTTAATTCATGGATGGAGGATGCATTACTGTGTTTTTTAAGTTATTGGCACATATTTGTGCCAGAAGGTGTTAAATCAAACAGAATGTGATTCTTCATGCAGCCAAAATGTTTAACAGTCTAAACACTAAGGTGGCACGGTGGTGTCACCACTGTTGCCTTACGGCGAAAAGGGTCCTGGGTTCAAACCTGCCGGCCTGCAAGTGCTTACCATTATCATCCACGTGCCCTTCCTGCCAAAAATAATTTAAACTTGTGCACGTTTAATAAACCGGTGATTCAAAATTGTGCACTGCAGTGTGAACGGCTGTTTTTCTCTCTGTTCCTAATTATGTGTTAGCATCATCAGCCAGTTTGCCATTTGACTTAAACAGTGTATAATATATATATTAGGGATGCAACGAAATGAAAATTATTGGCCGAAACCAAAAATGAGGCCGAAATCCCAAAGCCGAAACACCCAAAGAAATTATTATGACAATGCTTAGTACCATTGCATTCATGGCTATGACTGTGTCCTAACCTCACTAAAATCAAGGCACGGCAAGGCATCCCTAATATATGTATATACTCGCCATGGCCTCTCTTCAGTAAGTCCCAAGATTGGCAGAAATGAGGTTGAAAAGGTTCTAAATCTAAGATCCAGACTCATCCCAAGTGTAGTACCTGCTCACTCTTTAAGCTCCTCTAGTTATTGTCAATGAAAGCTGAAAATCTTTGGTAAGAAGGTGAAAGTAATAAGCTTGAGATTGTCAATACTGGCTAAACAATACTGAAAATGTATTTAGCTTCTCTTATGCATCCTTGTCCAACTCCTAGACCTTTCAGCTTCCGTCTAAGCTGCCCCTTACACTTAAACTTTACACATAATCCACCACCGCCAAATATATCCACAATGTTTTGCTGGTGTTCATTGACTGTGACTGTTAGTCCAATCAGCATGAGGCCATATTTAATGAGTACTGCAGGCCCATACCTTTGTGGGCGATATCAGTCCGGCTGCAAGATTGTTCTCACAGACCCTGATGAGGAGGAAGTGTTTTCACTGCCATTGTTTTAACAGCGGGGCTTTTGTTATACATCACCATCTTTCTAGATTACTCGAACGGGCAGTTAGGTCACGATCAAGACATTCCTGCGAAACGCGATGGACTCCCTTTGCACGGAGGCGGAACTAATCAGGAACATGGCCAATTTCAGACGACTGGTTCTGCCTCCACTCGTAGAATCTGGGGCAACAGAATATAACCAATGTTCTATTTTCGTATCTAGGTGCTCTCGCCAGTGGGATATGGGCACAGCTGGATGCAGTCAACGCCCAGTTACGATATCTAAGTTCCACAAGCAGTTGACATACTCTTCTTTAAAAGGCTGGGAGAGACTGTGTGGACATTTGCCAGCAAAACAATGAAATTGAAAAAAAAAAGTGAGATGTTACAACCATGATATGCCTCCTTGGTGAGTGTCCAACAACATTGTCACAAGATGTCTAATGAGTGAAACTAAGTGACTCGGGTAGGAGTCAGGTAGATCACTCAGACAGAACGGAAGAAGCCCAGGATGCTGGTCCACAGATGTCAGCCACAGTCATCCCTCCAAGGACAGCTATGGATGAGCCCATGAGGTTCCACCGAGGGGCCGAAGAGTTCAAGGCAGACCTCTACCCAAAGCCTTTTTGACTGGATGAGCCAAGTACTACTTAAATGTAGATGGAGCTAATTCCTTAACTTCCTAAGTCTGATCATAAGCCAGAGTGAGGGCCGGCAGACACAACGTGGGGTCTGAGTCTGCATAGTAGGTCACTTTAGAAGAAGAACTTGTTCCCTGAATAGTGCGAGCAATTGCGGGAGGCAGATCTAATCTTTCTGAGCACTGGCCCACAGCCATTGTCCTGAAACCCAGACATAACTACGAAAAAGTCCGTAGTGTCATCCTGCTCCAGCTGTTTTTTTCCCCCCTGTCATATCTAGTAGTAATTCAATACAGGCACTAACAACTGGTCACAGCTCAAGGTCGACTGAATTTCTACCAAATATGTCCTCATCAGCAGATTTAGTTTGCTCACTTGCCCTGGACCTGAAGCTGTTCCACTGTATCATCCTTAGAGTATTAGATCCGCTGAGACTTAACAGTTGAAAAGTCAACGTTATGATTGTTGTGATTGTGAACGTCATTTACCAGCAAGAGCAAACACGGACATGGACAAGAGATTGTTTTGTCCAATGTGTACACTAGTGGCTGTAAAGACTGGTCGGTTTGTTGACTTCACTCGTGCTGTGACGCTTTAGGCAGGAAGTTGACTAGTCACGTGACAATAACAACATGGACGCCTCCGAGAAGACAGGTGAGGAGCCCAGTGGGTCATAGCAGCAAACTAAAGATGAAGCCCATACTACCATCCTGAAATACAACTACAGTACTACTGTAAGTCATCTGAAAAGACATAAGCTAATGCTAACGCTAGCAAAGGAATGGTCCAAATCCTCTGGACACCAGTATCAGGCGTGTAAGCAGCATATCAACTATTTGATAAAGTCATTAGACCTTTAGCTGCAGTCTACCCGGCTACACCATCCCATCTAACAACATTATTAAATGCTACTGATGGTGCTGCCTGTTTTTATACAGGCTATACATATCTGCAGCTCACAGTATGTAGCAGATGAGCATGTATTCAGGTCAAGAATATCAATTTCATTACTTTCTATCGTGTTTTTATCAGTGACCTTAACCGTTCAGAATGCAAACAATCAGTGGATATAGGATGACCAGTATCAAGCAGAAGTACACAGATAATTCTGTCATCTGCAGGTACATGACCTAAGTCTGTTTTCCATCCCATGCTAGTTTCTCACTGTCTCAGCTTTCCGGGTCGTGATTGATCCACGTTGCTGCTGGAGCCTAAAGCTCCTGAGAGCCCGAGCTTCTGTGATCTGTAAGTGGTGGTCTTGAAAGTGGTGGGAAAAGGGAATTCCAGCCAAGAAGCTGGGGAGTGAGACACGCACAAGGAATGCAGCCCCAACCACACTGCTAAGCACCTAACAGCTGTTGTTAGACCTCTGCAGTGTTTTCTCCAGCACAACTGGAGCACTGTGGAGCTGTCAACGCGTTACACAGACCAAAGGCAGGTTCCTGATCCGAGACGTGAGTCTTCAACATTTTTCTATTTGCATGTGTGAATTAGTTGGGAAATATGCAACCAGCTCTGTGAAGCATCACATCTAGTTGACATCTTGTACAAATACAGTACACAGTACTACAGTAATACCAGCACAGTATGGAGTAATCCACCAGGAATGTGGGGTTGCACGTATTCGTGAGTGCAACTTCTTTGTTGCACGCTAAAGTTAAAGTTTCAGCAGTTTCAAAGGAGGAAAGGCAGGAGGTAGGAAAAGAAGCAGAGAAAGAGAGAGCAGGGTGTGTGGATGATTTAATGAATGCATGGGCAGAAAGTGGGATGTCAGTGTAGTACCTGGACCCTGGCCTCAGTTAGTTTAGTCCTCTGGGCCAGCTCCTCCCTGGTGTAGATGTCAGGGTAATGTGTTCTTTCGAAAGCTTTCTCCAATTCCTCCAGCTGCTCCGCCGTGAAAGTAGTCCGACTCCTTCGCTGCTTCCTCTTCAGGGGGAGGTCGGGCTCCGATTCCACGTCGGACACTTCGTCCATCCGGGTTCCTGAGCAAGTGCATGGAGGAGATGTCGGCATGTTTTATACTGTGATCATTAAATGACGGAAAGAACGCAACATTGAGATTTAGATTGTAACTGCTGCAAAGGAGGTCCATGTAAAAAATATACAGTATAGAGTAGTGGCAGCAATGACCAGTTGTTTCCTCACAGGGAGGCATAGTAGAGTCTTTTGGCATTGATGGCATGTTACATACATGTCTATAGCATGTTGGTAACTCTCCATTTGTGCTGCAATGTTTGGTTCCAAACACGTGATTTCTCAATCAGAACATTTATATTAATCATATAACTTAATACATTTAGTTGTACAGCTCTAAATTCAGGCAAAGTCCTTTCAAGAAGAAATCCACAATGAACCATGAACGAACCTGAAGCGGCAAACGACAGATTGCTTTGTGAGACAGCTGGATTCTTGCTAGATTTGTGCGATCACACAATCAACAATCCATCTCGGCAGGGTTTTAAACTACCAACCGGTGTCTTGTGAGGAACCACTGTCAGCTATGGTTGTGTTATAGGTGTAATGACCACTCATGTGAAGAGTGTCATTGCAAAGACATCAAAAACACTTGGAACAAGAGTGATAGCTGGTAAATTACCAGCAGAAGAACAAGGGGTTTGATGGCTGTGGCTCTTGTTTGCATCCAACCTCTTCACAAGAACAACAAGACTTAAACCGTTTATACCCTCAAACCATCAGACTCCTTAATACACTGCCTCACTCCCGCATAACTCCCACATTCTCAACTTAATTTATCTAATTTCTCCTGCACTTAGTTTTCTGTTTCTGTCTTTTTGACTGTGCATACGACGAAGGACCACTTGAATCTTGTGGATCTCTAAAACTGCCCACAAAGACAAGGGGACGGAGGACAGTGGTACAGATGATGCTTTGAACGAAGCACTGCCTCCAACGGCCTCCTTCTCTGTGGTGTTATTTATACGGGAAAACAATGCTCGGTAAATCTATGTCAAACTTGCATATCCCAGCACCCCCTGGGGATATCGGCGCGAGATGGGAGGGGAATGAGGTGTGCTAATCTTTCCAGACCACCTTGGTGCTGTGTGTGGCACCATTCTTTAACGGTCGGCCTCGGGGCAGCTGAGACACTGGCAGGCTTAAAATATGATTTAACTCCGATTTAACTCACACACACAATGTGTCCGTGTGGCCGCTCACTTGAAGCCATGAAAGAGGTGAAGCATGGAGAGAGTGGCGGCCTGCTGTTGGATTTGACGCTAGATATCCTAGGATATAATGCTCTTCTGTACATTGGTGTGAACTGTGGTTGTGATATCAAGGTTCAGGTGAACCCAGATCAGATGCTATGTGGGATTCTTCATTTATTTTTATGACAAATAACAGGGAATCCTTTTGGGGTTGATATTTTGGTAAGCTATTCCGGTTAAACAGTGTGGCTTTATGCAAATTTAAAAATGACCATTGGTGCCACCGCATTGATTTTTTCGAAATGGACATATAATCCTTCGTCAATCTAGAATAAAATCTGCCCCCAAGAAGTTCCACCTCCATTGACACCTAGAGACTGGAGCCTCTGACTAATAGACAATCTATTGGAGAAAGAGAATGGGGACAAATAGCCTAACCCTAGGCCTAACCCTTCAACGACAGGTGAGTATCTAGTGGTTAACGAGTCATGCAAGTAAGTCCCCACCAGACACTTGGGTTAAACGTCTTCAAGAAACTCTAAAAGTCACTGTTGTGCAGTAAAACTCAGGTAGTTAGGCTCGAGAACATTTTACGTTACGTAGACTGCTGGATCCGTCCTGAGACATGGATGGACGACAATCTGACAGGCAACATATGTGTCCTCACATTGAGCATTGACTGCGGCATGCTGATGTTTTTCCAGAGGCTACTGATTTGCTTGTATGAACCAAACTCAGCTGAAGAAGTTGCTCATGTGCAGCTGAAGTAAGAGAGAAAGAGGCCCATCAAACTGGCTTAGACAACTACAGGGTCAGCTCTGTAGTTTAATTAAACAAGGAATTATGGGATTAGTGCGAAGCTCCCATTACAGGCCACTGGAAGACTCTCGGGGAGAATATCTTTTTGTCTTTCCCCCCCAAGCTACCCCCCCCTTGAAAGCTCCCACTAGAGAATTCTCAGTGGATTACATGTGGCCGCGGGACATGCTGCTGCATTAATTAAATCAATTCTTTCAACATTTAGTCCCAGAGAAGATTTGTTTTTCTAAAAACCAAGCTAAAAACAAGCATTTTATTTTTTAACACACTGACATCTTTAGAGAAGGCCTCGCTTGTACAGTATACGTCTTGTTTGCTCATAGGTTGGTGGAAGAATAGGGCGAAGGGATTGCTGCAAAGCAATTTGGCACTAACTCGGCGTGACAACACTTGAGGCCACTACAGTGGGCTGAGCTCCCTTTCTAAAAAGGCACCTCAGAGTCCTCGGGGTGCTGCTGCGACAGGATGGACTCTATTTGTTTTCCCTCCACATGCTGCTAGAGTTAGGATAGGAGAGGGCCAGAGGTGGGAGCGAGCGAGGGATGTGGGTGAAATTAGGCTTTTCTAGCATGCTTCTGTCCACATTGCATGAATCAGAGAAAAACTGCACCAAGCCTTGTTGTTTTTTTCCGTTTGAGCCAAGTTGTTGACAAAACAGTCGTCTTGCTTTTCACTGAAAGACGATAAAAGAACCCTAAGCCTAAGAACATATTCACACTTCAGGACGTATCTGACAAAAGTATGGAACAACTGCTAAGGTTTGCAAGCTCCTAAGTGCGTATTAGTACCATATAGCATAAAAGAATCATCAACTTTAGGGTCCGCATTGTGCAATTTGTAGATAATGTACAAAGATCACAACTCTGAATACAGTATATATCAGAATAACTAAGTTTTCCGTCAACGTATGTTTCAACTTTGAACAGAAAGTAAGACTTTAATAGCTGGTTTATATAATAATATACTATAGCTCTAAACAAAACTGCTCCCACATCCTCCGGCTGTTTTAATGAATGAAAGTATGACGTAAAAAAACAAAAACATCGGCTGTCATTTGTAAGAACTGGGTCACCTGAGAGTGGATTTGTAAAGCAGAGCTTGGAATGAATCTCATAATGACTGGACGATGTAAATGAAAGTGCATGTCACGGCACAGTGTGGCTGCCAGCGTCTGGTGACAACCTGAACGGCACTGGAGGTTTGGTATCGCATGCTAGCAGCAGCGCTACGCTTGCTTTGGAAGGCAGCACAATAAGGATCCCCAGGATGGAAGAGAATAAAGTTTGACAGGCCGGTGGATCAGGAGGGTCAGCTTCTCTCTCCAGCTGATAATGGAAAGCAGAGATTATGGTAATGAGACAGACGCCCAGAGCTGATAGAGGGGCAAAACCTGGACTTCATCTTTGTCTCCACCAGATCCCTGGATTGGCATGCTATGTCTTATCAGGAGAATGCGAGCATGATGCAGCTCCTCACACACACTGACGCAAACTCCAGCCACGGGGTTCGTACAGGAGGTGCTTTATAAAATAACACGTTGCACACTTTGTTTACACATAATGATGAGTTCTTCGGTTACAGAGGGAATAAATTAGTGGCATTTACATTTTAACAAATCAATGACACTGTGTGCTGCACACACACATGCACACTAACACAAAAATGTTTATATGGCTATCTTTGTGAGGACATTCATTGAAATAATGCTTTTCCTAGCCCTTTACCCTAATCATCTCAACTAAATGCCTAACTCTATCCCTAACCCTAATCCTAATCATCAAGTAATCGTAACTTTTACCCTAAAACCAAGTCTTAACCCCTTAAACTGCCAAAATGTCCTCACTTTCCACAAATGTCCTCACTTGATTGTCTAAAACACAAGCTGGTCCTCAGAGAGATATCTGTACAAGACCAAACACGCACACACGTGTTTGTAGGGCTATCTTTGTGAGGACCTTAGTTGAGATGATGCATTCCCTGGCCCCTAACCCGAATCATAACTATAACCTTTACCTTAAAACCAAGTCTTAACCCACTAACACTCAAAAACTTTTAAAGAAGAGACGACTGGCCTAAATGTCCTCACTTTGCACAAACGTCCTCACTTCGATGGTGGGTAACTCACAGACTGTCTTCCTCCAAAAAACGTTTAAAAAAAGCGAAATTTGCTTATTATATATACTTTCATCTCCCTCTTCTAGGCTTATCATCAAGTGAACGCATGTTTTTACATGTTCTGGCAATATGTTGATACCAAATACAAAGCTTCCCATTGGGATTCATGGAAGAGACAAACAAAGGGAACTGGTCACTGTTGCACTAATCCCAATTATATTCAAACTGTTTAAAACACAACACACTTGAAAGCTCTAACTTAGTTAAATTGGTTTTGTTTAACTTGTTTTATCATGTGTGTTTTCTTTAAACTATAAAGTAGATAAAAGCGCATGACATGAGTGAATCAGTGCCCTTTAAAGAAATTGCGACAGTAAAACTAAGGATTTCTTTTTTTTTATTTTGCTAATTTTTGCCACAACGAGGACCTTGTGTGGCTGAAATAATAATATCCTTTTGCTTTTGTTGCCTTCGCAACCCTCAAGAAATATTAAATCTGAAGGTTTCCTGAACTTGCTGAATGTGAAAGTGACTGATTTCCTGACTGCCTGTCACTGTTTTGCAGCGCGCACTAACAATACTGTTTCCCACTTTGACCAAGGCACAGGGACAAAGACTGACTGAGCTGCATGAAACTAATTATGGGTCATTTTGAAAATCATATTAGTTCCAGTAGAATTACACTCTGGATCTGCTTTCACTTCTGCTCAATAGGCTCTGACCATTCAAACAGACTGTATTATTTCAACAGTTTATATGAGTGCAAAACGACGTCCTTCTCGCAGAATGTCCTGTTGATGCGTTTGTGTTAAGAGATCACAGACAAAGATGGCAATGACAACACTTTTGTTTTAATATGCGCTGCCTCTGTTAGGAATCTCTGCCTTAGGACAGACTCGAACCCAGCTGCTTTCTCTTCTTCAACCATGGCAACACATGAAAAATGTCTTTCTTACAAACCAGAGCAATACCTACTTTAGCTACATATGTTAGTTAAAACAGAACATGTATAGTCTTGCTTTCCACCAAGTGAAAAAGTAAAAAAACAAAAACATCCAAATGGTGTTCGTGGTGCAAGACGTGTCCAGGGAGTTTTACACTCTCACAATAACACAGAAATTGCAGGGAGGAGGTTGGTAACCATAGAGCTGCAGCTTCTCTACTGCATGTGGATGGATTTAGTTTTAGCTTTGTCCATATTTACAGAGAACTGCTAGAAATAGAACTTGAGCCATATTTCAAGATGACATTTTAAGCCGTTGGTTGGTAGCACGGTGTTTCAACTGCATGCAACGATATTACCAACTGCCACAAAGACATACTCGTTTTTCTGCATCTCACTGCTTGTGTGGTTGACCAATCAGCTAGCTGAGCAGCATTTCCATCTTAAATTGCCCTCCGGGGACAAATGACGTTTTATGAATCGAATAAATATCCCTGTCTTATTGACTTCCATGCATTTCCAAAGATCTCAAAGTGACTTCATAAAAGACGCTGTAATTAATAATTCCTTCAAACATCTTTTCCACAGACAACAAAGTAAGTAAACAGAGAAAGTGAGCATGTACCCATTAGCACACATCTACTTCTACACTCCTTAGCAGCTGAAGAGCTTTGGCTGAACGTGTACAAATAGGTGTATTGATGTGGAGAGGTGTTGGTTGTGGATCTTTTAGCCAAATTGCTTTGGCTTGGAAGGCTCTCTTTGAGGGCCTCTTTGTGGTTAGCTGCATGAGTTACAAAGTGGGTTCATCTTAAACAACAGAGGCCCAAGAGCCTCCCGGGGCCTTTGAAGGCCCAATAGAGGCAGCACCTCAGGGGGGCCCGCTGGCCGTGAAAGACCATGACCAGCCCTGTCACACTCTGTGAGACTTCAGTAAACACTTTGAGACTGAGTCACTAAAGCTGAGCAGCCGAGCAAAGTGCCACCTGCATATTTAAGAATTAAATAGGTCAAACGGTGCCGAGGCATGACACGGAACGGAGAGATGGGGGAGGTTTGACGAAACACAACATTTATTGCAGAGCTTCACATCTCTTACTAAAGCATATATCAGCAAGATGACAACATATTATAAATGATTACCAAAAGTATACTTGCACCTGCTGTGGTCATACAATTCTAGAGCTGTCGATGCAAAAAGGAGAATGTAATTAAATTTATACTCCAGAACATATCCTGCACCAACTCCTTTTCTGTACAACTTACTGTAACATCAGCCACAGGTTTGTTTAATTTTTGCTGTGATGGAATATTTTCATTTGCCTCTCAGACTTTTTTTTTATGCCTGTACAACAATAAAAATAAAAAAAAGGCCTCGAATTGACGGTCTAAACACTGAGCTAATTGAGGCCAAAGCCAAAGTTTTAAAAAATTATTCAAAGAAAAACAAAAGAAAGTGAAATAAAATCTGCCAGTTGGCATGAGGGAGCCGCTCCGTCAACAAAAGGCCTCAAAATACGAGCCCGAACGGGGCGCTGCGCCGCCGCTGCTCTCTGCACACGCTCCCATTCACACAGTTCGGTATTGTTCCCGCCTTTGTTCCAGTACAGCTCCGACACAATGGCATTTAGTTGCAACAAATGCAAGCAAAAGTGTATAGTCAGCAGCATGAGCGTAGTGCCTGCAATGTAGGCAGTTTTGAAGTGGCGAGTGAAATATTTGCCAAACTCTGTACACACTCTTTGCTGCAAAAAAAATAAATAAGAAAAACTCCAACTTTTGTTGTTTCACTGAGAAAAATAACACTTAAACAGAGAGCTGCATCCACAAACATCTACTGTTACAGGGAAGCAGCGTGCCCTCAGTAAACGCTACACAGAATTGGCACTGAACTCAATCCAGCCCACACAAAGATGCTGGCTTTATCATGGCATTGTGTCTTAGCAAACTGCTATTAATGCAAAGTCTTTATCTTCTTTTCCTCCCCAGGCACTAGCATGCATGTGTCTTTATTTAGCAGATAAAAAAAAAAAGAAATAGCCACAAACAAAAATTGCCGACTGTCAATATAAATACTGATAGAGATTAGAGCTGGGAGCAAATATAATAATAAGAGGCACTCCTAAGATATACTCGACACAGCAAAGCCCTCAACGGACAGCTGCAGGATTAAGGGAAAGAATTGCAGAAAGTTTTTCCGGAGCAATAGAATAATCTTATTTTAGAAGAAAGTAGATTAGCGGTCGGAGCTGTGCAGAGAAAAAGTGTGAAGTGATTCGTGCTTGTTGACTATCTTTACAGATTGTGGTCAAAAGCTTTGAAATGTACATTTTGTAAGGAATGGAGGAAGAGGTGAGCTTTTCATCTGCTGCCTGGGACTTGAGAGGGAACAGATATCCCTCCGTTGATGTTAGTATTTAAACCTGGACTGGGCTCAGCCTGTTTAGGGTGTCTCTCTCGCTCTCTATATATACATATGTGTCATAAATGCATTATATAGTTGTACACCTCTCTCCCTATAGTAAAAGCTACCCATACAACCCAACACAAGACCCCGTATACATCACATTAAAAGCAGGGAATCTCACTGACTATGATTTTTTGAGGTGTCTCATTGACTTTGATTATTTAAAGTTAATGTCATCAACATCGTTTATATTTAAAGTATTCAGTACATTAAAAACTCATACAGTTTTGTTTAGGAAACATAATACAAAAGTCTAAAAAGATAATTCTTTAGTTTAGCACGCAGCAGGGAAATGTCATGCCATTGCCATGTCATGTTACAGCAGAATATAGTTAAGGACTATGTTCAAGACAAGAAAAATGTTATTATAACGATTGCTTTTCACTTTTAAAACCATGGTTCTTTTAGTCTTGCAGCTCTTTGCCTATTCATTCATTGTGGCCCTGGTAGCAGAGGAAATAAAACACTTTTTTTTAGAGCAAAACGTTAAATATATTGTTATTTTATCTTGTAGGTAAAAGTGAGCCTGACTAAAAGTTGGATGGAAGTGAAGGGGTTGGGGATGGGGGTTTGCTGGCAGCAACAACCAAAAACACAAATATGGCAGTGGAAAAGGACCTAAAGAGCAGAAACTGAGATGAGATTTTATGGATTTGATATTGTTCTTTCTTTGCTCTGGTGTTAACTAACATTTAGACCTGAAATTAGGGGGTATTTCAAGTCAGGGAGCTACCAAATTGGAGAATAAATGCAAAAGAAGCTGCAAAGGCACGAAAAATTATTTAAACTGTGCTACACAGGCAAAATTAAGTTTGATATGAAGACAAACAGAACATGAGCTGACTGAAAAACTCTGAGGTCAACATCGATTCAGTACATTGAGACTTTAGATCTGTTGATCAGATGATTAAAAAAAAAAAAAAAAACTCGTCAGCTGTCGTTTTTGCTGTCGACTAGTCAACCATCTCTGAAAACTGGCCTTGTGATCTTTTAACCATAACCAACAGGTGAAAATTTCCAAGTGCGCAGAATAAATTCCTAAATCTAATGAGCACAGGGCATTTATCTGCCCTTTGAGGGATTAACAGAAAGAAGACAAAGTAAATCTAGCAGGAACCAGCCATATAAAACCACATATTATATAATAAAAACTGATGCGGTACATTTTATTTTAGACTTCATAAATAGTCAAACAGAGCGGCTCAATTATTTTGGACAAAGGTCGGGCTAAGTCAATTAAAAACCAAGTGACTGCAAACAACCACTGGATATCAGGAACAGAAATGCCTTTACATAAAATAAAGCAAACCTCAAATATCCAGAGCAACTATATACCCAACATGATGAGCGTGGACAAAACTGAATTTTCCCACAGAGGTACTGTACTATACTGAAACTATATTGGACACCACAGACAACAAAGTGCACAGTAACCCTTTATAGGGCACTCATTGAAATATTTGAGTGTTATTGTAGGACATCAGGAGACTTTTTGGCTTTGGCTCATTTTCACGTAGAAAATCAAGGGTAGGGGAGTTACCGTACGAAATGTACAACATCAGGCCTCTTCTTCTTCCTGGTACCTAATAAAGCAGTTATACTTAGCATTCATGCAGAGGTGGACCTTGCAAGCCACAATTGACCTGAGAAAATTGCCTTGATCTTCTCTGATTTGCTGGATGAACACCACATGCTTCTCAACCTTGCTGAGAGGCAAACTGGAAGTTACCAAAAATGGTTTGTTGCCCTATAAAGTTAAAGAGGAACTACTGTTTCTTTACAACCTGGACCTTATTGATGGCATAAAAAACGATCGTTTACTCAACCATATAACTTTTGTGTCATTGCACTCGTTTAGGAAATAATTAGTTCAGCATATATCCATATAGTGGGAGGCAACGGAGCACTGAGACGCAGCCTCTAAATAACGCATTATCTGCCACGAAACTCGTTCATTTCACCAATATTTTGTTATGATACGCTAGTTCTATTCCCCGTTAAGTCCGAAGTTACCTGTTATCATCATCCAAGGTCTGTAGATTGACCTGGATAATGTCATCTTTGAGTCGCGCATGTTGCAAAAAACTAGCAGTAGCAAATTACAGGCTGTAAAAAACAGTAGTTCCCCTTTAACCACCCTATGGTTTTTTGAGATTCTCAAGTGGACAGTGACTTATAAAAGTCAGCACCTTCTGCTCTAACAGGTCCTTCAAAGTGTGCACTCCGATCATTGTCAGTGAGTTTTCTTAGTTAAGCTTCTCTGTACCTTGTCAAAAACCCAGAGGGTCAATTTGCAAGACAACTATATGTACACTATCTCCAAAGACTCCTCTAACCCGCAGACAAAAATAATGATGTGCAAAATAAAAGATTTTGATAACTTGATGCTGTGAATGACATTTATGTTTCATCAAATAATTTTTTTTTTTTTTTTTTTAAACATGTAGTCAGGACGTTTCTGCAGGGAAGCACACAAAAACCACAGGTTTTTGCTGCTAAACTAACAGCCAGCAGTAAAATAAAATAAAAAAGTGTGGAGAGTAGGACCACAGCGATCCCTCCCCACTGCAGTTGCATATTCATTAAGAGCGGGGGCATTAGAAATGGCGATCAGCTCAGCAGCTCAGCGGCTCAGAGGAGGAACGATCCTTTCAGCGTTTTTCTTGCCGTTGTCTAGCTCAATCGTGTCACTTTGAGGGAGTCTATTCAGAGGTATTCATGCATCTGCATTCAGGCCACAATGGCAGCCACTTTATAAACTGTCAGCCTGCTGCTTGCCTCGAGCCTCTGCTGCACATTGTTTCCTTTCTTTAATAAACTTGGAGGAGTTCATCAGCTCCTGCAACGGCAAAGGCAGATATAAAATAACGGATTGGCCTTTTTGTGCCAGAGCAACAGTTTCCTAATTTCAGATTTCTTTCCATTCACAGAATTCTAGTGCATGCTGGTTAATAAAAACTATACAAATTTATACTCTATGACCTTCACAAACATCTCAAATACATCCTCAGATCAGACAGAGTTTGGGAGCAACGCCACCCCCAAGTCCAAATTCACCTCTGATGGTGAAACGTCACCGGCTAACGCTCACCACCACCACCACCGTCGTCTTAACTTTTAATTTTCCCCACTGCGCGATACCGTGCCAACATATTTGTTAAAGATCAAATTCAGAACCTCTCCCTCCTCCCAAACTGCAGAAAGAGATGTGACAAGCGGCGGGTGTGATCCGTTTCCACGAGGCCCGGACGAACAATGCCCGCTTCTCACCGTGACCAACCAGTGTGTTTAATATGCGGCTCAAATTATTTCTAATGCACCGACGGAGAATTGGCCATTAATCCACTTTTACACCTTTCAGCAGCATCGCACCAGAAAAAAAAAACATAGAAATAGAAATTTGAAAAAATAAATAATGCCGGGCCCTTTACGCCTCAGTAATTCTGTATGTTTAAGGTCATTTTCCAGCCAATTACACTGGATGGCTGCATTCGGTGAATGTGATTGAAGGAAACCATGAATAACCCGATAAACCAACAGATCCGGGTTCACGGACCTCTGTATGGAAATATGACGCAGATGCATTTAGTCCAGAATAATTCTTTCGACCTTTCCCAAACACTTAATCCTTACATTTGCCATAAACATGGTTGCTTTCTGTTACATTTGAAGTGAACTAGGGGTTAAATGGGCTTTTGTCCACTCTGCAGCCTGCATTTCATTGAGCTTGTTTAAACTGTTAGCTGACAATATGTACTTGTTTTTTTTTTGTTTTTTTTTTTTTTTAAATCTGTAAATTTGATCTTTTTGTAAATTTGTCTTTTGTCTGTGTTTTAACCGTGTCATTTTGTGACTGTGTCTTGTATTTGCTGCTGTTGATCTTGACCCCTTTGAAAAAGAGGTTCTCAATCTCAGAGGGATATTCCTGGTTAAATAAATGACAAAAAAAATTTAAAAGTTTTTTTTTTGCTCAATTTCACTTGTCATTATAGATTCTTCTTTTCAATTTTTGACTGACAAACCATAAAGTGATTTACCATTACAATAAATTTCCAGGTGAGAATTCACAATCAAGAATTTTTAGACAATATTTTATATTATATTCCATATAAAATATAGAATATATGTTGATAACTTAAGCATATTTAGTCTTGCTTTAAACCAAGTG
The DNA here is from genome assembly GCA_005024645.1 of Planiliza haematocheilus. NCBI lineage: Eukaryota > Metazoa > Chordata > Actinopteri > Mugiliformes > Mugilidae > Planiliza > Planiliza haematocheilus. The sequence goes on from SRSE01000262.1 coordinate 17,931, forward strand.
ACTCTTGCTCATGGCCTAAGTATTCCTATAATCCATGTACTTACATTTTATTTCCCATTTTCTCTATTTATTTATGTATTTAAATGTCATTTTGTGTTGAAACAACAAGTGACAGCGCCACAGCACAAACCGACATGTGATCAAGTGTAGGCATAAAAAGAAAACTAATGACATGCCAGCATTTCATTTAAAGTAGGGCTGTATCTTTGTGTAAAAATGAATTCTTCAACGAGAGTATTTTTGGGGCAGAGCGATTTGTCAGCGAGCTGCACGTCTCTGAACGACAGCAGCTGTTTTTTTTTTTTTTTTATCCTGGAGACAGAAATCAGGCTCTCGGGCTGAATTTTCTCCTGAAATGAAATGAAAAGCACACGTTCCCCTGCCAAATGCAGACAGAGGGGCGGCGGACGAACCAATCGGGCATGAGATTTACAGTTAAATTAGATATTTTAACTAGATTTTTGCGATTTTGGGTTTTCTTTTAATTATAAAAGCTGTGAACCAAGGCCTCTTCACACATTTATTAAATCTGATGTTTTCATTCTAATTGAAAAAAACCTAACAATATAAATAACGGCAGGAGGGACGCTTTCTTTTTAAATTACAAATGCACCTTCACATATAAGGCATGTTTAGAAAATCTGGTGTTTTCATCCTAATTTAAAAACTAAATCTTGACCACTACGTCTGTGCATAACAGCGAGTGATGCACAAACTGGCTCTGCAGCTCGCCTCGTATTTACTGCCACTTTGTGCTATTTGTTGTGCTTCCTCTGTTTGCCATTATCCTGTGTGTATCCTTTACAAATGGGCTGTTAATGGGATGCCAGAGGCTTCTGACTGCCCTCAGCCCCGTCTTGCCTGTTCGCTCTTTGTGCACCGTCCCCCTTTTGTTGGCCGATCAGCTTCCCATTGGGTCGCCAGACAAGATTCTTTGGCGTTTGTCTGCAAAACGAAAGGAGGATTAAGCGATGGCCGCTGAACGCTCCATGGCAAAAAAGACACGGGGGCTGCTGCCATTCTCCCCCCGCCTCTTTTTTTTTTTTTTCTCAAAAGCCTCTCCCAGTCCGGCAGCTCCTCTTTACAGATATATTTGTTTTCTTCAGGGACGCAATTGAAGAGTCCTACAAGCAATAAAGGAGAGTCAACAAGAGGGGGGCAGCTCCGGACAAAAGTGCTGATGGGTTTTTGAGAAAAAGAGAAAAGCAGCAGTGGAGCAATTAGCGGCATAAGTTTGAATTACAGCCATTGTTCTGTGTGATCTATTCAGGATGTGAGGCTTGGAGATAATGTAAGAGGGGGGTTACAATTAAGGATTACTTGATTAGAAGACGGATATGTTATTATTATTATTAATTGTGTTCCTTTATTTTAAGGCTGGATTTAATTCTGATGCAACGAGCTGGAAATGAAACGTTCTGGTTGGTTGTTTCTTATTTCCTGTGCATTTCTCTGACTTTCTTTAATCCTGTTCCTCTGCGCTGCTACGGTGACCCAGTTTCCCCACAGGGATCTAAAGCCGCCCCTGCCAGCCTAACCAGCCTGATCCAACTATTAGCCCCCTCTCGTTTTTTTTTTTACATACGGCGAGAAACACCATCCCAAGATTCTTCTTTCTATGGGGGTGATATTTCAAACAATTAGCAGCGACTGGACTCAGATATGTTTATTTAAAACTTGCCTGTTAATGAGGAGAAGTATTTGATTGAGATATCGTGACCCGGCGCTGCTGTCGGGGGTCCACGGAGGCCCAGAAGACAGACACCCCCCCCCCCCACACACCTCTCTCATCTTGGCTCTTTAATTAATAGACACGAGACGCCTGAAAGCAGCGCTGGCCCCGGCTAATATGATGAACCCTCATTGTGGCGGTGTCACTCCGAAATGTTTCCGATAAGCAGAAGCAGGCGAGGATCAAAGCCTCTAAGCTCCACAATTTGCTCCAGCAGCTTCCTTCCTTTTCTCACCTACTTCTTCGCCCTCCCCAACCCTTCTCTCGCTCTCCTGATCATGAAAGTGTGAAAGTGGAGCCGGTGACTCCGGTCCTGCCTCAGGTCGGCATCCCACCGGAGCCGCCGAGGTCACTACTGTACAGATACCTGCAGAAAACACGAACATTTCCATCGTTTTTGCGTTTGAAGACGAGTAAAGTTCCACATTCATAACCACAGAGGATATATCTAAGCAAATTAAGAAGAAAAATCCATTCACTAAACCCTAAACTACTAGAATATCCAACTCCACATCGTCAGCATGTCTGTTTCAGGACTATTCTGCAACAAATTCATTAAATATTATAAGTGAATTCACTTTAATTTCACCTTAAATCACTGCCGTCACCAATCACATCCACATGCATGCTACTGTGCATCTTTATTTCTATATATTGTGCATCTTCTTGCATCTTGCTGCACATTTTAGTTTTATTGCTGTTAAACTGTATTTAGTTGCGTTTTTTTTTTTTAATCGGACAATAAAAGTAATCGTTTCGTCATGCAGCAGAATTATTTGATCAGCGAAAAGTTAATAACTGTTGCTAATCAAACATTAAGTGCATGAGCATTTAGGGAGGGGGAGGGCGGCGGTGGGGGCGCATCACACTGCATGTCCCGTGTGACGACATGTGAAGCTCAGCATAAGTTCAGTCCTCTCTCCCCCTCTGTCTCTCCCTCTCTCTCATCCCACTGCTGTAATCAGCTGACTGTTCGACCTTTCAGATTTTGCAGAGATCTCAATCAGCCAAACCTCGCCTGTGTCAGATGTCATTATTACTTTGAGACTCCTCTTCTCATGCAGACCTCCAGCATTGTTTTTTTCTCATCACCTGCACCGTTATCAAGAGTCTAGACCCACGGTGGGTGGGTTTCCTACACTGAACGCGGCCTTATACTCATTCATTCGTTCGTTCGTTCATCATCTGTAACCGCTTGTCCCGTGAAGGGTCGCGGGCCTATCCCAGCTGTCATCGAGGGGCGAGAGGCGGGGTACACACCTGCACGGGTCGGCCTCATATCCTCCCCCCACAAAAAAAAATCTGTAACGTCTCCTTTTGGGGTCGAGATGCAAAGATTTATGCATTTTTTCCCAAATTGTGCACATTATAAAATAACTATGAATATTATTTATTACTATATAGAGATATATAGCTAAACCTCACTATGCACATTACTGCAAATACACAAAACAGGAAGAAATGTGTTGTTAATAGCCAGTCCAGGTGTATTTAAGCTGCAAATTTAATTAGTTGATGTTAGTATTTAAAAGACGACAATAAAAAACTATAGGCGATAGATTCTCTAAAAGATTTTGCGGCTGTTGTTTATGAATACTCTAAATCTATTTCTGCATTTATAACACTCAAGATCAAGACTGAAATGTATATTACATGTTACATATTTATTTAGATTTAAATAGAGAAGAGCAGCTGAGGCTCAAACTGGAGAAAAAAATTTAAAAAAGGGAAACTACATTTTGGATTTTTACCTGATGAACGACCTCAAGTGTTTGACAGGAGACGAGTGCAGCTGTGTTTATCCTGATGACGATTGTTATCATTATTACTGTTGATATAATTTCCCTGTGTTGCACACCAGCTTCCAGCCCTCTTGTCTTTTTTTTTTTTTAAATATATCCCTTAAAAATGTGAATTTCGGTGCAAGGCGGGCCGGGGAAGAAAGGGGAGGTTAATCCCAGTTTAATACACTGATGCACAGCCCAGGACAGAGGCTGTGATGATTGTGTTATCTCCAGCCAACACATGGGTCTCCCTCAATTTCAACCCGGGCAAAATAGCTGGGAGAAAGTGAAAATGGAGCGGAGTGAGCGCGGATGCCCGAGGAAAATTGTTATTAATAGCTGCAACTTCCCACAGAACCGTGCCGTCTGTAAAGCTGCTTCTCGTCACCTCCGCTGGATTTGTTTGAAGTACTCTCAATCCTCGCAGTCGACCTTTTTGTCTCCGGTCCAGAGCTGACACTGGGTTTTTTTTTTTTTTCTTTCTGTTTGTTTTGCTATATCTTTGTAAAATGTACATATTTTAATCAAGAAGCTTTTTATAACGACTCTACAAAGCATCCTGAGGGGATTTAAACGTAATCTCAGTTATTTAAAGATGACTTTTCTAAACGAGAACAGTGATTTTATCTGAATATAGTGAGAAAATAAGATAATTTTTAACGTTAAAGATGTGATAATGCATCTGAATGTTCATGTGGAGTAATTTATCATGTGCAAACATCAGCTCAGGAAAATGGAGCCTGTAGAGAAGCTCATGATCTTTCATCAAACTGAGTTTTATCGTATAACGCATCTTCCACTTTTGCATTTTTCTGTGCATTTGTAAAAAGTGTTAGGTGAAAGAGGAATAACTTTAAATAAAGTAAAAGAAGTTCTTCTTTTGTGTTTTTTTACAGCATCACAACGAATTCCTCCTCAGGTGCTTCCTGAGATATTTGCAAAAAAATATTCCCCCCAAAAAAACAAATGAAATTAATAAAACACAATCTAAACAACAGCAGAGGGGGAAAACCTCCCAATCTCATGAATTTTTACGCAGCAGGCTTCACACCGTGAAGTGGGCCACCGAGAGATGAAAGTGAAAAGAAATAAAAGGCTCAATTTAATCTCTAAGCCCTTCGACAGAATGCATGTGCCTGAACTGAGAGTGAGGGCTGATAGGGGATAAATATATTTCTTACCATGCCTCCGAGCTATTACACCCGTCTCCAACACAGACACCTATTCAGCACACACCGGTTTCATTACCGGCTGTAATAGGCTAAGTCTTCAAATTATTAAAACGCCAGGCAGGGATGACAGAAAGACACTATAGCTAGGCCGGTGTTATGAAGGGGGGGAAGAAATGGAGCTGATAATGTTGGAGAAAAATCATTTCACAAGTCGAATCAGTGGTCAGGCCCAGAGTCTATTAAAGAACCTGAAAATTTTTTTTTTCTAAAAGGCCTATAATATAATACAATATAATATAGCCTAATATAATATAATATAATATAATATAATATAATATAATAAAAATAAAAAATATTATTTTATTATTTTATTATTTTATTTGTTTATTATATTGTTTAAATCAAAAAAGGTCTACAAGCAATATAATATAATATAATATAATATAATATAATATGACATAATATAACGTTAATATTATTTTTATTCTATTATATTTTATATATGAATATGAGCTTTAAAAAATAACATTTCTATTTAATTTTACTTTTATTTTTTAAACAAGTAAATGAGATCTTTTAGTTCACGCTGAACCTGACGTCCCGTGGAGCCGGTGGCCCTCTCACGCCCCCCTCCTGTAATTAATACCGACCGGCGCGTCGGTCATCCCGTCAGCATCGCTTTCAAGGGACCGTTTACGCAGCGCCACGGGAGCTCGATCCACTCCAGCGCACTCCATCATAAATAATTAAGCGGCTCCTGTGTCTGCTGGGAGAACAGCTTTTGATGGGAGGGGCCCACAGCGACCAAAAAAAGAAATAAATAATAAAAAGACCATTTAGGCCCAATTTGTAGACAATTAACCGCGGAGACAAAATGTCCCGATTAGAAATAAAAATACAGATTCAGCAGCGGCAGCGCGTCTTCTCCTCTGGCCTACCTTTGTCGCCGAGGATGCCGTCGATGCTGTGTTTGGTTTTCTTTTCTCCGTCCTCGTCCTTTTTATCGCACTCGTCCTCGTCGTCTTTTTTCCCAAATCGAGCTCGAAGTACGCGACTGATGGAACTCACTGCGAAGACAACAAGAGCTTCACTAGACCAGTAATAATAAAAAGAACTGGAATATAAATAATTACAATAACTAGCAGAACTATAGGAGTTAGATTTATCATAATAAATACATTTATATAGTGACAACCATGGCCATTTTTATTTATTTTTTATTTGAATTCGTATAAAACGCAGGACAAAGAACGAGAATGAAAAAATAAATAAAATGTAATGAAGTGCAGCTTACCAGAGGAGGCCTCACCTGAAGGGACTGTGCTTCTGTCACACACCCCGTCCTTGAGCAGCTTATCCCGGATCTCCCAGCTGAACATGCCGGGGTTGTCTCTCTTGTACTCCTCTATCCGCTTCTCCACGTCCGGCGTGGCTACCTGCTGCTGGTGGGGGCCACAAAAGCGAGCAGGAAAAGCTTCACCTTCAGTTTTTTTCCACGGCATTACAACCTCCTAAAGTCATTTATTATAGCCTGTATACGGCCTACATAGATCACATGCCATCAATTAAACTATTATTGTTATTTATAACTTTTCTTACCCTGGGCTTGCTGCCTCCTATCGCTCCGGGTCGGATGGAGCCCGTCTCCTGGTAGCGGCACAGGATCTTGGAGACGCAGCCGTGGGAGACGCGCAGCTGCCGGGAGATGACGCAGGGCCGGATCCCGTGATGGGCCATCTCCACTATCTTGTGTCGGATGTGGTTGGGCAGCGGCCGGCCGTTAATGAAGACCCCTCCGAGCTGGTTGACCCGTCCCTGGCCCAAAGGAGTGGACACTGTGGACGGCACAAGGTCACAGTTGTGTTGTTTTGATTTTTGTTTTTTTGTTGGCCTAATCATGAGAGAGGATAATTGTGTAATTGAAATGTTACAGGCGGCTTTAAAGCACGCGCAGCTCGGCTAGTGTGTCTCCGTTTATTATGAATACATATGCGCGCTGGGTATATTAAAATCATCGTATTGTAATCAAGGGGCGCCACTTCACCGGCTCCACCAGCCTCTAAAGAGTGGGGTCTTCATTATTCACCATCACGCCGTCCAAATATTGGAGTAAATCCTCAGCTCCTCCTTGGTTTATATTTAATTTAAATTCCCAGACGCATGGCACTTGAGCAAATGCCCAGACACCTTTAAAAACCTATAAATTAATTTATTTATGGCGCCAAAATGAATACAGAATCAGCGAGTGCACCCACGTCTGTCACCTTTAATATTTAGTGGCTTAAATTATGTTTTAATTTGTATATTTTGCAGCGTTCAAATGTTGTTTTACTGTAAGTTCTCATGCCAGACTGAAGGCCTGCTGTAGCCTACACTCAAGGCCGCGGAGGTAAAGCTTCTTCGAGGTGCCTGTCGTGTTAATAACAGCCAACTTTTCTCGTCTCTCTAAAAAAAAAAAAGGCCCACCAGGCTGCTGCCCGCCGTGAAGCCACATCCCCGGCTGCTGCCCGGCTCACGCCTACCTTCCAGAGGGAATCCGGTGCGCGGATAGTTCTGTCCGGGAGCCGGGCGCATCATTCGCGGAACCGTTCCTGGCAAAGACGACATAGTACCATTAAGAAGGAGGGGGAAAAAAAATAAGAAATAAAAAATAAAAGTTTCTAGTTGTCCGGTTAAAGTGGCGACGTGCTTCAAAAAAAAAATAAAAGTCAGCCAGATCCGGTGTGTGCTGGAGGAGAAACAAGAGATGAAACAGCTTAAATAAGAGTGTGAACGCTCCACAGCAGCAGCGGCGGCAGCAGCGCTGTGTCTGGAGCGGCGGGGGGAGTCCTGACACTGTTGTGAGTTCACAGGAGAGAATCGGCCGTCCCTAACATGAGCTTATTTAAGCGATGTGAAGGCTGGACTACTTTCTTTTTTCTTTTTTTTTCTTTTTTTTTTTGACAGTCTCCAAAACAAGTCTGGACCAGGCGCGCTCCAGACGAGGAGGAGGAGGGGGGGGTGGACGGGTCGCGATCACCGATAGGTTCTTGGAGCTTTCTCTTATTCGAGAGGAAAAAGCTCCAACAAGTTTCAGCAGCCAATGAGAGTGGAGGGATCGGGATGCAAGTGACACACACACACACACAGAGAGAGTGGCGGCACACACCACCTACACAATACACTCATACTGAAAGTCTACATTGGATTAAACACACCCGCACAATGCGCAGACTGGGCTCGTAACACCAACACCTGTCAAATATAATGCAATCCGATGCAATGATTCAGCCGTGAGCAGCTTCCCGCTGGCTGAAGAGGACTACAGTGCTGTTGTGTTGTGTGTTATTTTTAATATGTCCACATCATGGTGTATATGGGACTTTGAGACTTCAGTTCTTAACAGGACCAGTGGAGAGTTTGGGTTTTAATGGGAACATGTGTGGGGTGTCACAAATCAGAAAGTCACTTGACTAGTGTCCGTTTCTTTTTAAATCATTTCTCTAGCTGCAAAGAAAAAGACCGTAAAATGATGATGTCCACAAAAGTGAACAGCGGGACATTGACACAGGACAATTAATATGACTTTAACTTCTATCTGAGAGCAAATTAAAAACAGTGAGAAATGTTCAGCTTCAGGACAGTGACAACAAAAAATGTACCCGTGAACAAAAGTTAGCAAGTTAGCTAGTTAACGAGATAGCTAGTTAGCTAGCTAGTTAGTGAATGAACTAGGCAGTTAGCTAGATAGTTAGCAAATTATCTAGGCAGTTAGCTACTAGTTAGTGAATTAACTAGATAGTTAGCTACGTAGTTAGCTAGCTAGCTAGTTAGTTAGTTGGTGTGGCAGGAATTCCTGCAGGAAAATAAAAACATCTGAACACTCTGGTCTTTCTGTGTGTTTGACATTAACCCTCATTAAAATACTTGAAAATGCATAATTTCAACAGGACGTTCATTCATTCATTTATTCATTCATCTTCTGTAAGACATTGTCCTGTAAAGGGTCATGTTGGGGTCTGCTCGAGACTATCCCAGCTGTCATTGGGGCAAGAGGTGGGGTCCACCCTGGACAGGTCTCCAGTCTATCTCAGGGTTAACACAGAGAGACACTCACATCTACGGCCAATTTAGAATCACCAATGAACCTAACGAGCATGTCTTTAGATGGTGGGAGAAATTGCAGGACATAAGACTTTTTGTGAAAAGTTGTTAATTTTCGTGCAGAAAATCAAGGTGAATAAATTAATTTACCATATATGGTTCCTTGCTCTTAAGTGGTAAACAAATGCAAACATGTATTTAGACCTATTTGGACCTTGTAGACGACATCTGACCTCAGGACGTTGCCTTAATCATCTCTGATTTGCTGGAGGAAAACCTAATCGAGACGTATTTTAATGTGTGTGGAAGTTACTGTACAAGGTTCCTCAGCCAATAAAGGGTTAAACTCTTTTATCTTTGTTGGTAATGTTCTCTGCCTGCCTGTGACCTTTAATATTTAGTAGCCTAAAGACAGTAATATGATAACCTGTCAAAGCGTATGTTGTCAAGTCAAGTTCTCATGTCAAACAGAGAGGGCCTACTGTAGCCTAGACTCAAGGCCTGGTGCGTCTGTCGAGCTAAAGCTTCCCTCGAGGTGTCTGTATCACGAAAGCGAATGGTTGTCTGTGTTAACCCCGCCATGACTTTTCACAGGACAAACAGGTTACAGAAGATGAATAAGGAATCACTCACCACAGCGACCGGCCGTCTCGCCCCATGTGCATCAAGAAGGCCTTGACCGTCCATGACCCTGGTCCCGATTCACCTCTTTTCCTTCCTTGGACCACTTTTGGTGACCACTGCAGGCCAGGGACACCCCATAGGAGCTCAAGAAGAAGAAGAAGAAGAAGAAAACAGAATAAATGTGGCTCAGTCAGTTCTAGGACAAGCTATGAAGTCAGCTTGAGTGTGCAGCCCATCCGCTCAGCCTCAGGAGAGGAAGACTTTTGTGAAGTTTTCCTCTCGTGCCAAAAGACTGCACCTCGGCAGGAATTTATGGAAACAAGGGATAAGAGAAGCAGCTCTGATTTGAACACACCAATGATTAAAGCTCATTAACACTGGGAGGGCCTTCTGCAAGACAACAATTGGGCCACTTAAAAAAAAAAATAGTCCTGAATCAGATGCATCCACCACTTCTAAATGTCACCAAGCACCTACACCCCTAAGGTTTGCGTCTTGCTCTTGAAGGCTGAGCTGTATCCGGACTGAAGTAGTGCATTGTCACCACACGCTGCGAGTTCAGTCCACAGCTTTGCTAGAGATTAAGGTCCGTGTATCGGATGCTATTACATTTGGTGATGATTTTCTACAGCCCGCTGAACTTTTAGCCTTAAAGTGCACCGAGCGTTTTGGCACGCCGGGCGGATCGGCGCTATCCATGGTACTGAAAAAAGGGGGACTTTAATTCCGGGACGTCAAATTATCACTTGACCTTTTTTCTTTTTCTTTTTTTTTCATTCTCCTAAGAAGCGGGCACACACTGCAGCCACCTCTTTATTTTTATGTAAAGGATTTAATGCTGCCATGTTCAATTAGCGATTCGCTGCGTAAAATCTCATTTGGTTACAAGAGCCAGTGGTTGGACGCTGCGTAAAATATCATGTATTTACGGTTTACAAACAAAAAAAAGAGGTACAAGCACATCCCAAGTAAATAAATAAATAAAATGGCTGACATTTCACTTATTTATATGGATTACATAAAAAATACGCGTATGTGTTTCGGTGCAGAACCTTCCTTATGAGCGTTAGAGGTTAAATTCAATTATATGTGACTGTGGTTACAAGTACCCGTCACAGGGATGGATACTTAAATTTAAATAACACCTTAAAGTGGAGTTAACATCCTGACCTTCGTGATTTGCTTCAGCGCAATGTTTCGCAGTTGCGTAATCCTCGTTACCTGAACGAATTGTTGGTTTCTGAACGTAACTGAAATGAATTCAATCGAACAGAATGGCTGAGAAATTCACTGCAAGAAGCTCCAGTGTCGAATTTCAGCTGTTTTTTATATATATTACTTATCGTTTAGATCTCTCCAGTTATACACATCGAGAGATTAATGTTGTAAAATAAAAGTATAACGTATCTAATCTTGTCGCATTTAAATAAGTCGACATTAAGTGGGAAAATGTGGCCAGTGCACATAAACACAACGTCTCTGAGTTTATGGAACATGATCGGAGGTGAGTCAACAAGGATTTCCCTCAAAAATGTACTGACCGGTGACTGAGCAAATAGATGGGGGGTCAACGAATCCCGGAAACTGCCGAATAAGAGGCGACATGACACGAATTCACTTTGGTTCAAATCAAATATTAAAGCTTTGAAGTGAACTGAACGAAAAATGACTGTTAAGCAAACGCAACGCTTTGCTTTTTGTTGGTTTCAGCTGATATGGCTCCACAGTGGGGGCAGCATGAAATGCACTGAACAATCCATGCAGGAAGACTTCTCCTGTCTCCGTGAAAAGCTTAATCAGCATTGTTGATTGATGTATCTTTATTCATATTCATGGAAATAGAAATAAAGGTTTGAGTACATCTGTATATACACTACACTGTGAATCAAGTAATTGATAATACACAATCAAAGCAATAATATGATTCATTCCACAGTAAATGAGAATATGTAAGAATATCATAGCAGCGCTCATAATCTTTTACATTTCTGCATAAAAATGACTCAAAACTTCAGCACTGTCAGACAAGCCTTGAAAATACTTGTCTATTTATTTAGATATTTATTTATTCGAGAAAATTAATACTTTGCACATAACTTTAGGTTGCAAAAATAAGTGAACCCTTGTTTTATCTGCTGTGACCTCGTCTGCAGAGGCTCAGCAAAACTATCCAATATTAGATGCAATATTATATTGCATCTCTATGCTTACAAGTTCATTTCAAGGCCAAATTAGAGTCCATCTGATTTAGAAGTGTTTCCAATCCTATTTCCAATTGTAATGAAACTCAGGTGCTGTTTAGTGCCTCATTTTGCTTCATAGAAATCAAGGGATCAGGGATTTGTCACAGGCTGATCTTCACAACACTTTTTTTACTGCAAGTGCATGATCACACCGACAAAGTTACTTTCTGCAGAGCTCAGAAAAACCGTTGTTGCTGCTCATCAGGCTGGAAAAAGGTTACGAAACCATCTCTAAAAGAGTTTGGACTCCACAAATCTGGACAAATTCTGAACAAATGGAGGAGATTTAACAGTTACCCTCCACACAGGAGTGGTCAAACCACAAAGACAAGAAGTTTACAAACAGGGGTTGAACGAGTTCTTTAAAGTTGACTATTATATGGTGAAAGTCAAGTCTACACCACAGACTGTATAGAGATGGAAGACTGAGCTGCTCCACAAAAGTGAATCCAAAACAAGTAGAGCTCCCCCTGGTGGTTTGCTACAGTATAGGTCATAAGCTCCACCTCCATGTTAGTGGATGGGACTGGGCCAAACCAAAACACTAAAATACAAGTCAAATATTTGGATTAAGGATGGTTTCTCTCATTTTAGATAGTTAACATAATGCTGATGAATATTCAAGTGTCAATTGTTCTGACAAGGTCTCGTTTTAGTGAACAACCGTAGGAATAAGAATAAATGAATAAATAAATAAAGTGTATAATCCAACATTTCCTTGTAACTGAGGCAGAGCAGAGAATATTAAGTAAAGGAAAACCCGAATGAGTCTAAAGGATGCGTGGCCTGGTCATTAATATCGTGGCTCTATGTGGCTACACACTCAGATTGTACTGCGTAGACTCAGGCTCCAAACTCGCAAGATGGCGCCGCCCATATCCCCGGGAAAATAGCATCAGTTTGGCCAATACGTAGAAGTGGCGACGCGTTGTCCATAATTATACACAGTCTATGGTGGACACCGACTTCGCCATTGTTGTCACTAATAAAAACACAGTAGAGATGAATGCTTGGCAACAAATCTATATTCTTGACCTGAATACATATTACATCATCACACACAATTGAAGCTACGGAGTTTTTTCTGCAAGTTTATTGAAGATGGAACTAAACAACGTACCAGAAACAACGTCTGCCTCAACTCAGCCATTACTTCCGTGTCTGGCATGGTGCATTCACATACATCAAGGACATCGGGTTACCAAAAACAAAAACAAACAACAAAAGAAGCAGTATTTCTCCGAAGCCATCTCCATGTACTGCGGCTAAAACTCCAATAACTTTGACAATAAAATGTACCATCAAATAATATGTAGCCTCCTTTTTTTTGTTAATAAATTGTTAATTGACTGGTCGGCAGTTAGCGTATGTCTTTTCAGATGACTGTACATTGCAGTAATACTTCAGTTGTATAGGCCTATTTCAGGACTTACATTTTCCATGTCACGGTAGTGTGGGCTTCAGCTTTAGTGAAGTATTCCACATACTTAATGAACCGTTTGCTGCAACGACCCACTGGGCTACTTACCTGTCTTCTTCGGAGGCGGCCATATTGTTGATGTCACGTGAACAGCGATCGGTCGACGTGATGCTTATAAAGCTTCATGGTACAGCGGTGAAGTCGACAAGCTGACTAGCCGACTAGTCCATATATGAACCCTAGTGCTCGAAGGAACCCAGCTTCTAAGCAGGTAAAGGCATCTCTCACATTGGTTAATGTTCATGAATCTACACTCAGGAACAATAAAAGACTAATAAACCAGTGAATTCTGAATTATACCAGTGAATTTTGAAGGAAAATGTAAGGACATCTGTCTGTCTAACAGCCTAAGTACACAGGAGATTCTCCTGGTTAAAGGAGAACATTTTTTAGGAAGGACCAAGTCAAGGTCCAGACTTTAATCCAATAGAAATGTTATGGAAGGACCTGAATCAAACAGTTCATAACCTAAAAAGGTATTTGAATAAAAAATATAACTACTGAAGTAAAACTCAGTCATTAACTGAGCTACAGGAATCCAAATGTGTTGAAAGACCAGTCTAGTGTTCAACACTAGAGGGCAGTCCGCAGTTGTCCAAACAGTAACTGAGGTTCCTTCAGAGAAGAAGTATGTGGTAAGTTGTAAGCTTATTTCTTTTTCTTTGTACTTCTTTGTCTTCTTCACTCCGTACGCTCGTCTTGTTCACTAACTTGACCCTCTCCACCTCAGTGGGAGCTCCCTGGAGACTCCCACGCATCAGATCTTTGTAGAAATAGTTTGTTTTCAAGTCAGAATGACTTCCAGTTCAACGTCAACGTCACTCCAGGTTTGTTTCGTTAAATCCTCATTTAGAGGGCCACAGTGACTACCACTACAGCTGCATCTACACTGATCAGGCACAACATTATGATCATTATGACCACCTTCCTAATATTTTGTAGGTCTCCTTTGTGCCTCCAAAACAGTTGGGACTCGTCAGAGAATGGACATGGGCCTTCTGAGGTGGTGTCTGGGAACATGATGTTGTTAGTGGGGGGCCTTTGAGGGGAGGGGCCTCTGTGGATACTTGATCAGTTTGGGATCTAGTGAATTTGGAGGCCAGGTTAACACCTTGTGCTGTTCTTCATGTTTTTTTGAGTTGCTCCTAAAGACAAGATCGCCAATGTTGTTTACTTCTCCTGTTAATGGTTTTAATGTTGTGGCTGGTCGGTGTTGTTGGTTCATTGTCAAAAACAACACAGTCCTAAATCCAGCCGTAGATCCACATTAATTAAAGATCATCAGATCATCCACCAGGCTCACAGCAGGGCGGAATGGCCGCTGGAACGTTGCGACGCGATGAGCTCCCTCTGTCCAACATGTCCTCTGGTGACATGTACGCCCTTGCAGACACAGTATCATGTGATGGCCTGTTGCTTAATCGGTTAGATCAGACTCGCCTTCACAAATGTCAAAAATAAAAGAGTCTCTGTGAGGCACATGAAAGTAGCAGCATCCATTTACCACGCAGTGTGTTGATTGGTTTCACTTAATCAATCTGGGTGACCGAGCCATGAAAAGTGACGCGTCTTGTGCCCCACAATGCCCCAGTTCACCAACATAAAAAAGTCCCAGCTTTCTGAATGTTCATAGAAAAAGAATACAATGATTTATTTCTTATTAATAGAAATAGAAATTATTATAGTATTTAATTGAATAAAATAATATATTTATATATAATGGTTGTCTGTGTTAGCCCTGTGATAGACTGGAGACTTGTACCCCACCTCTCGCCCGATTATAGCTGGGATAGGCTCCAGCCCCCTCACTAGCCCCACACGACAGAAATGAATAAATATATAAATATATATTAACTATTCAAGTTTATTGGTAACTGGTACGTAACATAAACACATAAAAACAAACATCTCATAGAATTGGGAATTTCCATATGACTACATGTACCTATATATAAATGACTGTGGTCTACAGTCCCTCAGGAAGCTCTGTTTTAAAATAGATAACCTTCTTTAGTGGAAATCACTGCGTCGATTTAAGAACAAATCCGTGCATTCATAAAGTTAAAACTCCACCATGCAAAGAAGAACAGATCTAGAGATGTTGCTGCCTCCTTTAAGATGCGCAGCGTTACTGTCCTGAGGTCTGAAAAGTTCAAAAGACCGTTTTTGGAGATTATGGACGCTGCCTCAGATGAGGGGATGGAGCATGTGGCCTGTTAGCAACACGCAGGTCACACATCGCACAATGTTTGTTATGGATTAAAGGCCTCAGTGAATAGGTATGCCTTGAGGTGCTTTTTGAAGGACAGCAGTGTGGGAGCTTGACGTATGTGGAGAGGTAGTGTGTTCCAGAGGGTGGAGGCAGAAACGCAGAAAGCTCTATCACCAAGAGTCCGTAGCCTGGTGCGAGGAGTGGCAAGCTGGTCCTTGTCAGAGGACCGCAGGGACCTTGGCTTTAAGTAGCGGTGGAGGAGATCTGCGAGGTACTGGGGTGCAAGTCCGTGGAGTGATTTGTAGGTTAGGAGCAGGATTTTGTATGAAATGCGGAATTTGACGGGGAGCCAGTGAAGCTTCTTGAGTGTGGGGGTGATGTGCTGCCATGGCTTGGAGCGTGTCAGGACCCTGGCAGCTGAGTTTTGGACATACTGTCAGCAGGATGCAGCCTGACACAAAAACGGTTCAGGAACAACCCTAAAAACACGAAGAACATCTCAAGGTGTTAACCTGGCCTCCAAATTCACTAGATCCCAAACTGATCAAGTATCTGTGGGATGATCCACAGAGGCCCCCTCCCCTCAAAGCCCCACAGGACACCCTCAGAAGGTCCATGTCCATTCTCTGATGAGTCCTAACTGTTTTGAAGGCACAAGAGAGACCTAGACAATATTAGGAAGGTGGTCATAATGTTATGCCTGATCAGTCTATGTTTAAATTCATGTTCAAATTCGGGATTATCTGGTTCATACTTAAAGCACCGACCTTCATGGCCCCAACATCCAACGAATGAACACACTCTCATTCTTGACTAAGTGTGTGCTCATACGTTGGATCGTACTTCAAACCAGTCGATGCGCCGTAATGCTGCCCACCTTCTTCTCTCCTTCTCCTCCTTGAATCCATTCATCTCCTTGCGTTCGGCGGGGACGTTCAGTAAAAACGGAATTACGCGACTAAATTGGCTGCTGTCATTTGCCTCTTAGTCAGACAACGCTGAGGTTTCACTAAACAAGTGAAACACAAACGTTGGTCCAAACGCTAATCCGATTTCAAATGGAAGGAATTACTTCCATAGAATCTCAATATCCATTTTCAAGTTGTGGGGGAGGTAGAGGCCGCTGTCCAAACCTCAGTAATCAAGATTATGAGTGGGCATTTGATACAGAGACATGGCGTGTAAGACGTCGGTTTGCCTCAGCGACCCGTCCACGGCGGATGTGTGGAACTTTGACTCGGTTGCGTCACCTGCTCGCGTTTGGATCCCAAGGTAGCATCGGACCGAAGCAGCAAACATACAGAGATCACAGCAGTGAATAGTAAACATTGTCCAAGTTGGGATCAGAGGTTACAACTCCCTTCTGTAAGGCTAATGTATTTGAAGAAGGAGAAGAAAAAAAAGATGCAAATCAGTCATACTGAGCCTAGAGAGACATCAAAACTAAAGTCACAGTTAAAAGTTAAAGCCAGCACTGGAAACATAGCTGATTTCTTATGGTCGGGTATTTTTCCACTGTTGCTGGCACGTTACGGCTCAGTCGAGAGCATCGCTAACTTGTTTTTTCACAGGCAATTACAGCGAGAACAAGACTGGCTCAGAGGCCGGCGGAGCATGGGACCTTCATGAGGCTGGAATCAACGTCCGGGATCAATGTTGCCATTTTGTTGATCAAGGCAACGCAGATCCACCATGCAAGATGCATTTTGTTTGCCGCGTCTCGGCTTGAGCCGCCTATTCATGGGGCGATTTTTCACAGGAGTAAAAGTGGATGTTTTATGGTGAGGGTGATGATGAGGGTGATGATGATGAGGAGGAGGAGGAGGAGGGGGATGATGAGCGATCAAACGGCATCTCCAGTCTGCACGAGATCCGTTCGGTATATCTGGCACAATGTTGCCGTTAAAGGAGGAAACACTGAGTTGTCTTTGTGCCTCCGTTTAGTTGACAGAGCTCGGCTTCAACCTAGAAATCACATTTTCACATTTCAGGGCCACAGTGGGCTGTAGTTTTAACCAGAGTAACGGCTAATGCAACACAAACAATGAAGAGAGAAACTAAACAACTAAACACAAACTTTAAATGGTTTGTTAGTTTAATCCAGCATGGCCTAATCAGAAAATGTAGGTTTTTTTATTTTTTAGAACTCATTTATAAGCTAGCTAATAGTTTGATCTGATCTGGCATACACATACAGCAGCAAACACATCAGCCACAACATTATAACCACCTTCCTAGTATTGTGTAGGTCTCTCTTTGTGCCGACAAAACAGTTGGGACTTATCAAAGAATGGACATGGGCCTTCTGAGTCCCCGATTTAGTGTTTTATGAATGACAAAAACAAATAAAATACAATAAAATAAAAATTGCATGTAGAACGTTTATTGCGGTAACCAGGTAGCACGCACGAGCTAGCATGGTGCGTGCCAGGGGAGATTCTAGGGTCAGAGCTTTAGGGGTGCTGAGCACTAGCTTACCAGAGAGAGAATAAAAAACTCCTACTGAACAAGAACAACAAGACTAAAAGTTTGGGCTGTTACAAATGACTGTAATATGCTGGTGCTGAGTGATAAAGTAAATAGATCGTTCCTTATAGGAGCCACGCCCCTCAGATGGTCAGACAAACCTAAGGTGTGCGCGCGATGCGTGAGGGCGGTAAACGAGAGAAGTGGATCGAACCACTGGGGAGGGGGGTGCTTAATTTCCTCGTTAAAATATTAAGTTTAAACCACATGTTGTCTTCGATTGTGCCATTTGTTCTGGCATCTTATCATAGACAAAACATTTTAAAATAAAACTAGCGGTGCTGGAAAGTCTATGGGTGCTTGAGCACCCCTAAAAACGGGCTAGTCACGCCCATGGTGCGCGCATACGAGAACAACGGTTATTACTACTACTACTACAACAACTATTACTTTATTCCTTTTATTACTTTTAGGAAATCCTAACAACAATGTTGAGAGCCATATTCCTCTTATTACACTTGATATTATTGTTTAATATATATATATACATATGGATAATACATAAATGAAACGGTAATTGTGCCAGTTTTTTTATCTCTTGAGTTTGAAATGTCCCCGGATTTTATTTCAGAAATCTGGTTCTCTGTGGATCATCCCACAGATACTTGAGGCCAGGTCAACACCATGTGCTGTTCTTCTTCCTAAAGTGTTTTTGTGGCTGCATCCTGCTGGGGATGTCTGCTGCCATCAAGGAGTGTCATAGCTATGGGGTGGGGGTGTCTGGTCTGGTCTAGGTGGGTGCTACATGTCTAAGTAACATCCACACCAATGAATGATGCCAGGTCTAAAAGTTTCCCAGCAGAACATTGAATTATCACAAGATGCTCAAAGTTATTCACTCCTCCTGTCAGTGGTCTTAATGTTGTGACTGATTGGCGTACCTATCCATCTAACTTTTGTTCAGGATGCTGGATTTCCATGGGTGGCCTCGAATAAAAATGTATAAATATAAAATGTAAATCTTTTAGTATTATTTTCTCAATCCCATCCAGGTCATTCTGACTTAGAGTCTGTTGTTTTATATAATTTGATTCTATTATAAATGAATTATACTCAGTAAAGAATCACAGTGTTCTTCATTTAACACGTTATATGTACTTTCAGATGAAAAACCTCTTTGTGGGAACTAAACACTGAAGTGTTGTCTGCTCTAATGTAAAATAAAAACTGTCTCCTCGTGCTGAGGGTCGGTGACATCATGCTGCCACCTGCTGGACAAACCGTGTAGGACACTGATGACAGGATCTCACTACTAGTGGATGAATATGGATGAATCTATGGACACCGACCAGTTTATTTCTATAAACATGAATGCTTGTTGATTGGAACTGCACTTTTACACAACATTAATATTCTGGATGGACCTTGTACATATTATAGTAGGTAAAATATAAGTGTAATGACAAATATATGAGCTGTATCATCAGTCTCTTTAGTTCATGTGGAAAGTTCCACATCCACAACTGTGATTTACACAGATCAGCCAAAACATTATGACCGGTGACCGTGCTTTTATATAGCGCTTTTCTACCTATTGGTACTCAAGGCACCACAGGACACCCTCAGAAGGCCCGTGTCCATTCTCTGATGAGTCCCAAATGTTTGGGAGGCAACAAGAGAGACACGATATTAGGAAGGTGGTCATAATGTTGTGGCTGATGTGTTTGCTGCTGCAGTCATTGCAAATCGCAAAGTTAGTAGGTGATCCTTGTAGATACTTCCAAACCACGATATCTCATACACCGGGCGAGCTAGCTCGTGTTGTGTAGCGTGTTGTTGTTTTACATCATCAAGCACGTGCCTGTTAACGTCCCATGCTGCGTTCATGCAGACTTGGAAATGCTGACGCTTACAGAACAAACATTGGTTATAAAAACCCGATACCGATAATTCTCGATATTATATTTTTAACTCAATATCGGCCGATATTATCGGACATCCCTACTTCTAATACTACATGTACTGTACGTTTTAATAATAGTTGTGTATTTGTACAGATCAGGATAATCTGTAGTCACAAAGTACTCCACCACCATGTTTTTTTTTTGGTATTACATCACCTTTATTTTTTTACATACATATGAACATTAGGATGAGGCTACAACAACAGTCACTGCATGCAGACATATCCACTCAGGTGTGGTTTCTTCCCTTCATATACTTTCTACAATGTAGTCGTTTAGAAAACAAAAGCACACTTTTCAATCTCAGAAAAAAAAAAAAAAATGGGGCACATACTCTAGATTTGGCCACTCTAGGACATATATAACAATATGCACGTAGTCCCAGATTACAACGTCTCCTGCAGTAAATTCATACGGAGGCTTCCCCGCTCTGAGATAAATAAAAGCATCACCATGATTGCATTCAGTGCAACAAGAACGTGTGACGACACGCAAAGATGTAGTGCTGAGTAGTGATGAGGCAGCCAGAGACGAAGCTCTGGGGACGCACAGAGGACAGTCAGTTTTGAAATAAGTTACGATAAAGACGAGGACTCTCGTTGCTCTGCAGAGCTGCAACCAAGCCGAAGAGATTTAAATCAAAAATCCCAATTTGCAATTTGTTTTGATCATAAAGTAATCGCGATAAAGTCAGAAGTGCAACTAATGAATCGGTCTTGTGATATGCTGAATAATCCTGCACGATCCTGCAGCAAAAGACAAACACATCCACAAACCATCAACTACAATATACACACGTGTGCATCTTATTCTCCTGTGAAATCAAGCTCAGAATAATGCCTGCCAATGAATGCACGGATGCACGTTCATGTTCATAAAAAGGAAACCGAATAAAAACCCAACGCAGTGCCTTAAGTTGTACCGTACTTGCATGTTCTCTGCTTCCGCACGCTCAAATCTCTTCACATGAATTCACTTGCTCAAAACGGTTCTCGCAAAAGTTAAGACACGTTTTTCGCCGTCGGAGGGAGCACACCAGGAAGCGCACGTCAAAGCAAGTCTATCTCGGGTTCTCTGGAGGTGAATAAATCCATCAGTGTGTTAAATATCTAGCTCTAAAATAATAATAATAATAATAATAATAAGCGCAAACTGTGAACAGTAGTTTAGCATTTAGTCACTTTGGTTAGCCGTCTGTTAAATACGACACGGCCTGTCCTCCTCCCTCCACCTATGATGCCCAAATACACAACGACATGGAAAAATAAATTATTATTTAAGGCTTCATTCATTCATTCATCTGTTCATTCATTCACTGCTATATAGTTACTTAGCTGACACGTGAGACACGTTTCCCACTCACTCAGGTGGACTGCCCTGCGCTAGCACTTGTCCAGTGTTCATAGAGTATATATATATACACAAGAATTTAAATCTACATAAGCTGTTTTTTTTTTAGTGGCAAATCCAGACTTAAAGGAGAGGGTGGAGTTTCTGACGTTCCTCTAGTTCACGCTCGTCCTCAGGTCACCACATGTGAAAGAGGTGGAGGACAGGAAGGAGCATGAGGGGGTTCGTCTTCTTTTCAGAGTGGGACTCTCACAGACATGCAATCATTCCACTTCTTTCATCCCGCGCTGCTTCGTCTCTCAGGGGACGCCGCCCCCACCTCGCCCCGCCCCGCTCCGT
This sequence comes from Planiliza haematocheilus, assembly GCA_005024645.1. Taxonomy (NCBI): domain Eukaryota; kingdom Metazoa; phylum Chordata; class Actinopteri; order Mugiliformes; family Mugilidae; genus Planiliza; species Planiliza haematocheilus. The sequence goes on from SRSE01000262.1 coordinate 39,380, forward strand.
CCCGTCCCGGCCGGCCTACTTGGTGTGGTGGAGGTACTGCTGCGTGAACATGTTGAGCTCGCTGTCCAGCCAGCCGGCCTTGTTCCTGGAAGACAAGACGGAAACAAACGCACAGTTTAACGACATTATCCTTGATTCACAGTGTTTGAGCTGCTGGTGGACGCCAGTTTTCAAAACACGCGACGATGAGACCTCAGACAAATTATAGGAGAAGGTCTGAAGCTGTGATTTAAGTTGACGGACATCACTTCATCTCTACGGTCTACAAGAGCAATGATCGCTTATCTGTCTCCCTTGTTGCCTCCAAAACAGTTGTGACTCATCAGAGAATGGACATGGGAACTTCTGAGAGTGTCCTGTTGTTAGTGGGGGGGGGTCTTTGAGGGGAGGGGCCTCTGTGGATCATCCCACAGATACTTGATCAGTTTGGGATCTAGTGAATTTGGAGGCCAGGTCAACACCTTGAGATGTTCTTCATGATTTTCCTAAAGTGTTTCTGTGTCAGGCTGCATCCTGCTGCCATCAAGGAGTGTCATTGCTATGGGGTGGGGGTGCCTGGTCTGGTCTAGGTGGGTGCTACATGTCTAAGTAACATCCACATGAATGAATGAATGAATGAATGAATGAATGCCAGGTCCACACGTTTAGCAGCAGAACATTGAATTATCAAAAAGATGGTTAATGTTATTTACTTCTCCTGTCAGTGGTCATAATGTTGTGGCTGATGTTGTGCTGTTCTTCATGTTTTTTTTGTTTTTTTTTAGTTGGTCCTAAAGCGTTTTTGTTAGGGACGCACAATAACTTTTTTTTTTTTTAAAACGATATAACCACTAACATATGTACCAGTCCGGGCGTCTTCTTTCCGGCTAGCTTGCTACCGTCTTTAGCCGCGCTGGCGTCAAACGTCTTCAAAACCCCATCGAATCAATGGCTATGTCTCAAATGACTTTTCGTGTCGTGGCACTTTATTTAAACATTTATTACAAACAGTCAGAGAAACGTCATCCTTGGAAACTTTGAAAAAGTCCCGGCCGCCGTCGCCATATTGTTTCATTTACAAACGTATGAACGTCGTGCTGCATTCAAGTGGTGACGGAAGTTCTTTGTTCCTGGTTTGAGAGTCGTTTTTTCCGATTATACCGATGCCACTTGAACGCAGCACTCACTTCAGGCCGTTAAGGTCTCATGTGGGAGTTGGAGCGATTGATTAAAACAAACGCTCGCATCACAGCACTGACAAAAATATATATGATATATTATCGGGGCCATGACTGAAGGACTTTACTCACCGCAGCAGCTTGGCTTTGCTCTGCAGGCTGTCGAGAAGCTCCATTTTACGGTTTATGTCTGTGATCTCATCCTCCAGGTTCTGCCGCGTGGTGTCTACCTGCTGGCACAGCTGAGTGAAGACGCCGGCCAACTCCCTGCAAACAACAGGCAACACGCGGTTATCAAACGTTAACGATGAGGATCTGATTAAACCCCGACGCCCCGACCCGGGTTAACGTGCTCACTGCTGGACTTGGTGGCTGCAGTTGGATCCGGTGTAGCTGACGATCAGCTGCAGCTTCTCGCTGGCATAGTCCACAAACTGCCTCTTGAAGGTCCTCTCCTTGGCCCTGGTGGTCCAGGTGAGCCGCTCGTAGATGTAGAGGAGCCCGTACAGACCGACCGACAGGGCGATCAGACGCCAACCCACGGCCTTCCAGATCTGAACACACGTGGACAGAGGTCAGGTCACTCAGGAATATCTGATTGAGTCTGGACACGTGCCTGTGTGCGTGTACTCACCACCCCGCCGACCACGAGGACGCCCATGGAAGTTCGGGAGGTGAGGGAGGCGAGGCCCGTCACCATGGAGACCATCAGCTCCTCCTGGGTCATTGCGCTTTGAGGGAAAGGAGGCATGCTGGTGCTGACCGGGGTCAAGGCCATGGGACGAGGAACCTGCACGGAAGACCGGAGCCAGGGGACAAGTGTCAATCACGGACGCACGGATTTTCTCTTCCGCTGCTTTGTCTGCATTCCAGCCGCTCTACACCGATCAGGCATAACATTATGACCATTATCTCCCTTGTTGACTCCAGACCAGTTGGGACTTGACATGGGCCTTCTGAGGGTGTCCTGTGGTGTCTGGTAACATGATGTTGTTAGTGGGTGGGCTTTTAGCGGAGGGGCCTCTGTGGATCATCCCACAGATACTTGATCAGTTTGGGATCTAGTGAATTTGGAGGCCAGGTCAACACCTTGAGATGTTCTTCATGTTTTTTTTTAGTTGTTCCTAAAGTGTTTTTGTGGCTGCATCCTGCTGGGAATGGCTGCTGCCATCAAGGAGTGTCATTGCTATGGGGTGGGGGTGCCTGGTCTGGTCTAGGTGGGTGCTACATGTCTAAGTAACATCCACACCAATGAATGAATGAATGAATGAATGCAAGCTCCAGAAGTTTCCCAGCAGAACGTTGGGTTTAAATGTTATTCACTTCTCCTATCAGTGGTCATAATGTTGTGGCTGTTCGTTGTGGCTCCCCGTCCCCCTCACCTGGTCATTGTAGCCCATGAGGGCCCGCCGGGTGTTCTTGGGCCCGAGGAAGCGGTTGACCAGCATGGTCCAGCCCAGAGAAAAGTGGAAGCTGATGTCCTCTTGGAAGTCGCTGCAGAGCTTGTCACAGGCCAGGTCATAGCTGAGGCTGAAGCAGGAGCGAGGAACCAGCTTATCTACCTGCTCTCTGACGGGGCTCGGCAGCAGAGGCTTCAGACCCTCTACGCACACACAGACAGACACGTAAGGGGAAAAATTAACTTCTGCATAATGTCTGTAAATTAAGGTTTTGAGGTCGCAGTAACCTCGATCTCAAGGCGTTGATTAGAGACAAGTTAACGTTGTTTAATGGTTTACGTTTCTGTCATTACTTTATAGTCGTTTGATCACAGAAACCGAATCATGCATAAAAGAAAACAGACAGAGGTATGTGGTCAAACGTCCAGTGTGTTACCGATCATGTCCGTGTGCGTGGCCTGCAGGGCATTGGTGATGGAGGTGGAGCACCTCTCAGACATGTTCTTGCCCAGACCTTCCTCTATGTGCCGGTGAAGCTCCTAGAAGAACGATCAAAGAAATGAAATAACAGGATCAGAAACCAAAGTCCAAGGTCTCAGGGACTGGCTGTGGCTCAGGACATCGAGTGAACTGTCCACAAACCACAGGTGCATGGATCACACAGCTAGAGCAAGACACTGAGCCCCTAATCTTTCAGGCCGATCAAATTCAAGGCAAAGGCTACAACGAGCTGAACTCACATTCTTGTAGACTTTGAGCACCACTGGCGACGGGTGGAAGTCCATCTGGAAGTCATCGACCAGCACGCTGAGCTTCCTGATCTCCTCTGCCATGGCGTTAGACACCTGAGTAAGAGCAGACAAGAGGGTGAGGAGCAGCTTCCTGTTAAAGGGGTTCTCTTTAGGCGTCTCACACTTCTTTTGTGGCACATTTTGACCATGAAAATGAACTCAAATCTGGTTTGACTTTAATCTATGTCAGCGCCGATTCAGGAGGAAGATTAAAGTCCAGCTGATCCACTGCAGCAGTTATAGTGTTCACAGACATTTCTGGTTTAGTCTCAAGTCGTCAGACAAAACCATAAACCGTAATTTCCAGACTATAAACCGCTACTTTTGTCACTTGCTTTGGACCCTGAGGCTTATCTTTACAGCTAACGGTCACCAGGGGGCGCTCTATCATGGAAGAGCAAGAGCAAGACAGACAGTTAGCGCCAGATAACGAGAGCAAAACAAACCAAGTGAGAACAAATGCAGTAGGAGAGCTGCTTTAAGTTAAAGGCCATGGATCTGGATGACTGTTCTGGTATAGTAGGCTGGTTATTATGATACAGTAAACGACCGTGTTACTGCACCTTTACTGCCGTGTTACAGGCAAGTACTTTTAAAAACAAATTAAATTTAGACATTTAACGTTATTGCCTCGTCAAAGCGTTGTTTGTTATACTGACTACTACGGTACTATGACTGCAGGAAGTGAGCTAGGACGAATGCTGTTTGTAATGTCAAAGATGTGAAAGATTGATTGTGTTTCACAAATGTAAATAAATGGGACGCTTTGTGTTTCCAAACAGTCATTTCTGTCCCAACAATCCCCTCCATGGTAGAAGAAACCCTTATATACGGTAATTAAACATTAAAACACCAGCGGCTTATAGACGAGTGCAGCTTATATACGGAACAATCTGTGCTCGGTGCTCCTTATATTCAGGTGTGCTTTATAGTCTGGAAATTACGGTAATTTAATTAATCTTAAATATGTTTATCCAGGTAGCAGGTCGTATCAACTCTACACTTCCCTTTTCAGAGTTGGAGATCAGCCTGCTGTGCCGTTCCTGCCAGTTTATAAGGCTGGATCATACATTACAGGTAGATCTAGGAACTACATTTATGTTGTCAGCACAGAGCAATAACTTCATGTAGTGCAAAACAGCAACATGCAAAGTATTTAGATGAGACTTCTTTAACCTCGTAGTTAGGTAGTAACCTGGCTGCATGAATATCAGGGTGATAATCCTTCAAACATCACATTCTTCCACATAATTTGTAGCTGTAGTTTTGGTCGGCTGCTGTTCGCTGCCTGAGCTCCATTAACAGGGAAGCACATTTTAAAAGAAGAGATAACGTATTTTGCATGTCTGATACTCAAATAACATTCCAGCCCCGTCTCTTTAACGTTTCGTCATGGTTTTTATCGTCAGGTATTTGTCAACCAATGCTCGACAGGTATGCTACGACGCCATGCTGTCGTCACGCTTCACCTGTCTCTCCACCTCCTCCGTTATCTTCTTGATCTTGCTTTTACAGTCCATGGTCAACAGGTCCAGCTGCTTGTCTATAAACTCCAGCCGGTCCTGGCGGTCCTCTTTGGTCTCAAGGCAGTAGACTCTGCACACAAACACGTTACTCAGTAAGTTAGAGACCAGCTGGCATCTACGTTTGTTCTCTTGGGAACATATGCAGACAGTAAGTAACAGGAAATGGCCACGTCTCAGTGAATACACCGCCTTTAATGCCAGACCTCACCTCTGCTCTTGTGCAGCAATGTGTACGGAGTCCATGATGTGACGCAGGGCTTCAGAGATCTGCTTGGCCCTCACTGTGTGCTGCTCAAACTTGGTCTTCACCGCTGACTGTGAGATACACTCCTAGACTCAGGAACAGAGAGAGAGAGAGAGAAGGTCACACACAACAATGACTGAAAGATGGGAAGTTTACTGGAAACTAGGGCTGGGCGATAAAACGATAACGATATATATCGCGATAGACACGTGGTCGATATCAATAGAAAATACGTTCGATAGAATGTTTGATAATTTCACTTGAACTCCGTTAGAGAAAAATAGGAAGAAAACCCCGAGCCACAACTGCAAGTCATTCTGGGGGATGTAGGCAGAGGAAGGGCTTTAGCTTCTCGACCTATCACGGCCCAGCTAAGACAACAACAACAAAATAAAAGAACGGCGTGGAGTGAAAGGAGAATATGAGAGTGACAGCGCGAAATTATAGATAAAAAAAAATTAAAGATCACGTTACCAGTTTGGTAATATTTTGGTTATTTTCAGTCAGACATGAGTCAGACCGATGTTGTCTGCTAACTTGGTGGTGAGTGAGCATATTAACTGTCTCTTGTCTCTCTTGATTAGTCGTGTAAGAGTCGGTTAAGTTTCATTTATCTGCCGGTCGAGTGAGTGGCTGCTGACTCGGTTAATCAGGGATCCATGAGCAGCGGTTATGAGTCGGTTAAGTTTGGTTTCTCTGCGTATTGTTTACTGGTCAAGTTTAGTTTAGTTTAGTTTCTCTGCAGAGTGAGATGGAAGATGTTTGAATGGAGCCGTTTATTGATCATCAATCAAACGTGGTAGGACTCAACTGAGACGCTTAAATAGACTCTAGATTTATGCTTCATGAGTCGTCTTTGATGGACGGTTACATGAACCGAATCGTTTCTTTTCCACCGCTACTGAATATTAATTAAAAATGAATGAAATTTAAAAGCTATTGAATACGTCATTGTTATCTTTTTTTTTTTTTTATTAAAATGACGGACAAAAATGTGTTATGACGGGATTTTTATGACCCTGTCAGTCAAAATGACAGACAACGGAAAAGTCCAGCGCACTACATCAAAGCGATATAAAGAAATAACAGATGCAGCTTAGCACAGATGAGAAGTCTGAGTAGAATAGGTTAAAAAAACAAATCAATAATTATCGATATCGACTGATATGAAACACTTATATCATTTTTCAGCCATATTGTCCAGCCATACTTCAAACTAGCTAGTGTTTCTCTTTAAAATGAACACATCTCATTGTAAGTAATTAAAACCATCCACCTCATTGTTACACGTGTGAGGATCTTACCTCAAACCGCCTCTCAAAGTTCTGAAACTCAAACATTCTGGCTTGAAATCCTTCTGCGAGAGCTCCACCTGAGGAGGAGGAGGAGAATCGGATGAGAATAAAGCCGTAGCAACCTGATCTGTGTCGGGCTCTAGTCTGAAACGTTTAAGTGCATTCAGTTATTTGAAGTTCAGTGTACTGGTACACAAACGATACTCACTCACTCACCGTCCGCCCCGCCTCATCTAACTAAATATAATCAGCTGTTAGATTAACATGTAAAACTGATAACACGCTACTGAACTACTGGAAACTTTGCAAATCACCCCAGGTCTTTAAAGCTATGTGCTATGTGCTTTAATGCAATGTGTACGGATATGTTAGAAATGCATGTTTGGTAATTATTCTACGACGACACCAGGCAGCAGGGGCTGATCGGCTCGTGTTGGGTTTCAGTAGTTGTACTTCACACAGCGACAAGTGGAAGTTAATTACACTGCAAAAAAAATAAATCTTACCAAGAATATTTGTCTCATTTCTAGACAAAATATCTCATTACACTTAATATAAGACACAATTACCTAAAGAGAACCATTTCAGCAGGACAAAGGGACTTCTGCCAATGGAACTAGTGAAAATGTCTCTGTATTAAGATGTATTGTCTTAAAACAAGTCCCTGTGTCTTGCTGAAATGCTACTCTTTAGGTAATTGAGTCTTATATTAAGTGTAATGAGATATTTTGACTAGAAATGAGACAAATATACTTGGTAAGATTTAGTTTTTTTGCAGTGTAGCGTGGATCAACGCTTCTGTGTCAATTTGACGAGAATGTTCTGTGCTCGTCCTGCCTCTTAAAAACGTGAAGGAGGGAATGTGTTGCAGACAGATCCCAGCCGCTGAGGCCTGCGTCGCTGCAGTTAGAAGTGACACGAGACTATAATTTGGGAGCTGTTGCTGCTCCCAAATTATGGAATGATCTACCACTGCACATCAGACAAGCCCCCTCACTGTCCATTTTCATTCCTTGGCTTGCAACCCGGCATGAGACCGTGCTCTTCTTTAATGCCTTGTTTTATTGTTTTTAATTGTTTGTCTTATGTTCTTAATCTAATCTATGTACAGCACTTTGTTTCAGCTGTGGTTGTTTTTAAAGTGCTCTATGAATAAAGTTGAGTTGAGTATATACCAGTGGTTCCCAACGTGCGGGGCGCACCTCCTAGGGGGGTCGCAGAGCCATTGTGAGGGGGGGTGCCCACGAGTCATTATTCGAGTCGGTATTCCTGCGATAAGTAACTTTAGACAACAACATAGGGAGCAGGACGGGATTTTCTTTTCTCTCGGGATTTTGCGGGACAGGATTTCTTTAGGAGGGGGGGCAGTTACATGATCGGGATATGATGGGAGTATTTTTCTGGGCTCGGGATGGGATGGGAGCGATGAGATGGACGGGTTTTGAACGGTCTCCCATGCAAACGCAAACCTGTTACACTGAACAAGTTTAATTTGTTCAAAAAGGCTGATGTTTGTATTAATTACAATGTGTGAAATAAACTACAACAGAGTCTGACTTATAAAGATTTTTTGGGGGCTCTCACGTGAAGATTTCTCATCTACCAAAGGGGGTCCCAGCAGAAGAAGTTTGTGAACCACTGGTATAAACTAAGCTTAAGGCACAATACTTTCACCCTGTAATGAATGTCACGTCTAAAGCTGCCATTTCCTGATCTGAATTAAAACATTTTCCAAAACTACTTGTGGTTCCACCTGCTTCAGGCATTCCCTGAGCCTTCTGCACTCGAGCCTGCAGCACCTCCTTGGCCGAGACGAAGAAGATGCGATCGCTGGCCTGGGCTCGGTCCACCACGCCCAGCTCGTCCACTAAGAAATTGGTGCAGCGGTCCATGTGCTGCCTGCGGACCTGAAACGGCGAGAACGCGCTTTGATGGACGTGAACGTTTGATGATGAATAACTCATGACTCCATTAAGCCTGGCTTTTATTCAGGAGTGTACGTTTAGCTTGGCTCATTCTGACGACGTACCTCCTCCATATATTCCGGCTCCGAGGCTGAGGCGTCCCAGCGGTTGTTGAGGATGAAAATGTTCGGACTGGAGAGTCGCTCGTTGACTTTGTGGAAGAAGGACTTCTCCTGCAGAAAGAAATAAATCACAGCAGTTCACTCATCTTCTTCCTGTTTCATCTCTTCATACTAACGTTCATTCAGCTCCAGCTGTCTGCGTGTCTCACCGTCTGCATCAGCGTGGACTCAGAGTTCGCCACTAGAACAAAAACATCTGCGTCCAGACAGAACTTGTCGATCCAGCTGTCCAGCTCCGTGGTGACATCAATACCCGGGCTGCAGGGAGGGAAATAAAAACAGAATAAGCCAGAATAAGCATCTCCCCTAACAGCTTTAGGGAAAAGAACACGTTAAAATCAAACAAAACACATCATGCAGAGTCAACCTGACCTGTCCACCAGCACCAGATCATCTCTGAGGAGGGCACATTTGGATTTAGGCCACATGACACAGACCAGGCTGCCTGCATCTAGGTCCTCGTCCTGGTGGAGAGCGTGAGCCAGGTGGTTCACCGTCTGTAATCGCAGACATCAGCAACAGGTGAGTTTACGACGATGTTCCACTTCCACACTAGTGATGGGTGATACGGACTAAAAAATGTATCCTGATCATTTCAGGTATTTATCACGGTAACGATAAATAATCACCAGTTCAGTCTAATCTAGTCTATCGTTTTTATGACACATTGTTACCGTGGGGAACCTTTTTGACGATATATCCTAAGCGATTAAATATCTCTATTCCACACACATGAACAGCAGAGAGCTGGTATTTCAGATTGTTTTGTTGACCTTTATGCTCTTCCTCTCTTCAGAGCCCTCAGTGAGGAGGAAGGCCTCGTTGCCGTCCGTGCCCTCCACTCTGAGGAAGCAGTTGGTGGTGTGTCCTATCCCAGACGGCAGCACCTTGTCGCACAGCATGGCGTTGATCACTGAGCTCTTCCCGTTACTGGTCCTGTGGAGCACATGTCTCAGCTAACTGTCGGCCTCAGCGGCACACAGATGTATTTATTAATTGTGGATTATGAGCCAGAGGAGGAGGCAAGCGAAGCCACATACATACCTTCCAAAGAAGACCACCTTCATATGTCGGCGGGCGAGCACTTCTCCGATCCCTGCCACCTTGGCAAGGTAACCCTGAACCTCCTGGACCTGCTCCTCTGTCGTAACCGGGTCCAGCTCTTCATTTTTATAAGAATCTAACATAGTGGAGATGATCAGACAACGGGCATTGTTTCCTGTTTCTATTCTGTATATTATCACAACACATCTGTCTGGTTTTTACATAGACTGTATATACATATGGATGCTGTGTTCCCACTTCTTGAATTGGCCAAACTGACGGCATTTTTCCAGAGATACCGGATCTTGCGACTTGAGGATCAGTTCCACCGTCTAAGTTTATACAGTCTACAGGTTTTTAGAGTTAACATGCAGCATTTACACTTTTGTTTTTAGAATTTGATGATCTTACAGGTAAAAGTCGTAGCCAGACCTCACAGATGATCAGTTCTCGTACATGTCTTGGTTGTCTGGATGCATTTTAATATTCATTTCATTAAAGAAGCACACGCTGTAGTCACCAGTCCCGCACAAATCTATCCGTTTGTCTCTGCTTTATTGTAATGTAACAGAAACAGGGGGCAACAGCTCGTCTTTTGTCATATGTGGCTTCTTTGTGAGAAGTGCCCACTGCTTCACACGTGTCAAGCTGCCTTCACAGCGTCACAAAGAGGACAGAGAACGGACGAAGACGGGACGGTACCTTCCAGAAAGGACGCACTCTCCTTGATGTAGGCCCCCAGCTGTTCGAAGATGCCGTTGATCTTCTTCTTCGCCGTGACAAAGTGCTTGAGCGGTGACGAGTTCACCTCCGCCATCATTCTCTTTTCCTTCTTGCCGTGAAATGGATTCGTGTTGGTCCGCGGGAAAACCAGAGACATGGCACTGGACAGAAGACAAAACGCCGCAAAAAAAGGTATCGTAAACTGTGTCTGGCAAATGTGTCAATAGAAAAAAAAATCCACCTGTAGTGAACGAAAAAAGGAGCTTCCACCTTATAACCTGCTATCAAGTCCTCTCTCGTTCAGCCATGCTACAGTAAAGTGAGTCCATTATCTAACAGCTGCCATTAAAAAACATGACGTGCACATAAAACTGTCAGAGGTGTGGAAGTGTCCAGATTCCACCCACAAGATAAGTAACGAATTAAGGCGTCTTCTTTAAATTATTAAACCTGACCTTAACTATTTCAACAGGGAAAGGTTTTTAAAACTCTGTGAAGAAGTGATAAAGTCACCTCACAACAGATGAATCCAAAAAAACGCTAAAAAAAACAACTGGACTTGTAGTATTTGTTTTATCTGAGTAGCTTCTTCATTTCTAAAAGACCGGTGGAGAGTTGCAGCATAAACAGGCGTGTCCATGGCTGCTCACCTTCAGTCTTTTAGGACATAAAAAGCTTCTTGGTTGAAACGTCTTCAAGAAACTCTACAAAGTCTAGCTGCCAATCTTTAGGTTTTTTTTGGACATACTGTGACCTAGATGACTGAGAGCCTCTTACAGCGTCTTACAGATATGTTCCTTCTTTCATTCCATGCATAACAGCAGCTAGAGCAGCAGCTTTGCTCCATCGTGTCACTGGTTCAGTTATGTGTACCTACTGTATTTACATGGGAAATAAAGCTGATCTGATCTGATGCGTCAAATATTTGGTCTCCTACGCAGAACTGTTGGCAGTAAAGAACGGAGATACCGCTGTCAACTGTGCTCTTGTGTAACTCAACAGCTGCAAACTTTCAAGATTAGACTTTTACCGTTTCAATAAAGCTTAAAGTTAGGGAGTCTGAGGGTCTCTGCTACGTCTGACAGGTGATATTCAGCACTGATTTACAGTACTAGCTCCAGCTGCATGATGCACGTGTGATGGATGTAGGAGAAAACAAAGAAGAAGTTTTATGAATCTCCAGGAGAGGACATTTTGTTCATTTAAGATCGGATCAATCGACTGGATCAAGGAGCAAAAAAGAAAGTGAAAATAAAACCTTTTCAATAAAAGGCCATTACACACAAAACAGTTTTTGTGTTTAAACAATATTTACAACCAGGACTTAAGGGTTCACACCTAACCCCCACATATGTTTGGGTGCTATGCTATTTTTCTAAAGTGATTCAGATGAACTTTATTCGTCCCCAGGCAGCCATTTAAGACACAGTGAGCAGCATGACGTGCAAGAGCAAAACGCTTTTAAGGAACCTAAAATAAAACAATACAAACTATGTACAAGCCATAAAACTAAGCCATAAAACTATCCAAAAAGGATGTGAACAAGACAGAATGAGTAAAGTGACAATGTGTGGATGGGTCAAATGCTGGATATAATTTCCTCATGAGGGATCACTGCAGTATAAATCATTATTTATTATTAAAAGCATACATGATAACCAGAGTTTACACGTGGTCTCTACAGTGAATATACCGCAAACACAAAAGCCTCTAAGAAGCTAAGGTGGCTCTTAATTGTGACCCGTGTGTAAAACCCATGTGTTGTTCATCCGATTAATAGAATGAGTCACAAGGAGACAACAACAAGACATGAAGCATGAAGCCCCACTCACCACCTAGTACACACAGGTAAACGATCATAAACTTAAACCACACCCCTGTGACAAGAGAAACCAAAACACAAACGCTACAAAAAAAATCTAAAAATACATGAATTACATATTTAGACATGCTTGCTTTCTTGCATGTTACTGGAGAATAACAAAAAAACTACAATAAACTTCAAGCCTCTGCTGTGATACTGCAACGTTTTCCTTCTGTGTGACCTCTGACACAGTTTGACGAGCATTGCCCAAACGTCTTTTACCGTCTCAAACTCAACATCCAGGACATTTTGCACAACAACACAAGCTAAGACGCGTTCAGGTAGATTCAACTAAACTGACACCCAACAACTGTTTGACGCTATCTGCGTTCGCCACCCTTGGCAACGAACCATGTTACCAGGAAGTCTAACGCATCATTCCTAGCTTAAAAACCTCTCATGCCCGTCATTTTGATATTATTAGTAGTAGTTTTATAATCATTTTTATGATGTAATTGTCTTAGTCCTGGTGAAATAACGCCCCTTTGAGTCAGGAAAACCCCCTGCTAACTTACAAGCTAACTAGGTGAAGTTAACTCAGGTTTTTGCAACTAAAGCTAGCTACATGTACTCTTCTTGGTTTTTATGACTTACCATGGATAAAAGTAACGCCTCACAAACAATCCTCTTGCATCCTGGCTCCTCGGCTTATTTTAAATACAAGCTACTAACGTAGTTACGAGTCTGAATGCTGCGGTAGTAATGACAGTTAGCAATGTGCGATAAGCGAAGGGGAGGTCACTAAACAGGTGATGGGCCGAAAGATTCTTCTTCTTCTGCTGCTGCCGCTGCTGCTTCTGCTGCTTCCTGCTCTTCTTCTTCGGTGGTGTGATTGTTGGCAGTTTTTACGCTACTGCGCGTATTACTGCCCCCGCCGACGGTTGGTTTGATTTTTGCTTTAATTTTTGAAACAGTCTATTATTAGAGGTATCCTTTTTTAATAAAAGTTCTGACCATATTTTCGGACACTGACAACCACAAATCAATTGTAGTTTATCGGGAACTTAACTTTGTAAACTAATCAGGCAAACGGTAAGGAGTACTACTATGCTGCTAACCAATCAAAAATGCCGCATGGTGTCACGTGACTTGAGGTCAGCCAAAACTTCAAATTACATTTTCAGACACGTTTATTTATATTAATTATTATACACCTGGATCTATTCTTTGTGAGAATTGCACGTGGTTGATTTTTTATTATTATTTTATTTTTGAAAATGTTTCTTCTACTATTTTGAGACGAGTTAAACCACATTGCAATTCACATTCAGGCTTTTTATTAAGGCCTTAAATTGGGATTATCAAATATTGGACTTTTTAAGACTTAAGACTCAACAAAAAAGATAAGTACTGGCGCTCAATTCTTAGTGAGTAAAGGTTGTTTTATTTTATACAACCCCTCTTAACAAGACACCGGGTATAACAGGCATTCATTTCTAGCTCTAGTGTGTCGTACATACAGCCTACAGGCCAAACTTGGCCCACCAGAGGTCCACTCTGGTCCTCAGGATGAATTTGCAAAGTGCAAAAAGGACATTAAAGACATTTGCTTCAATAAAAGTAACTAATAATCCCTATTTGTCCACTCAGGGTTGCACTCTTTTAGTAAAACATGCAGATGTAACCTGGAACTAAACAGCAGATGGCAGCAATGTGCAGAAAATGCACCACAGGACATTGCATTGTGTTGCAGATAAAATATTTTGTAAAGAGATATTTTATTAAAGGTAAACATTTTCATAAAGTACTTCTTTGCAGTAAAACACATTTGAAATAGTCTTTATTTATAGGTTATAAATGTTGTTGAGATCAAAGTGGGATGTATGTAGCCCCCTACACTAGAATGAGTTTGATGCTCTTGCTTTAAACAATCTCACAATATTTCCATTTATAAAAGAAATGTTTCATTCCCGTGTATCTCTACTAGCAATATAAGATAATCAGTCATCTTTAACTGAACAGGTTTAACTGGAGTTTACACAGACACAGCTGTAGGGTTAAATGTTGGCAAAGTTTGGTTAAATACAGACTTGACACCAGGAAAAAGAAAACCGACACAGAGTGTAAATCTAAATATTTATTTATTTCGTATTACTTTATGTTCAGACAATTAGAAAATGACAACCTTTCTTTTCATTGTCTTCTAGTCTATTAAGTAATAAAGGGAAACACCTAAAGCAAAAACCTATCTAAGTTAACTGAGGTGAAGCTCGCGTTGTGGCGGTCCTCCATCCCGCCCAAACGCAGGCAACACAGCAGCACTGAACAATCATTAAGTGACATGAAACCTGGCGTCCTCTGCCTCGCTCTGCTTCTCTACGTTCAGTCTGGAGTGCTTCAACGTCCGCTTAGCGTTGTTGTACAGAACCTGCAGCTAAGCAGCTAATGGTGGAGCGCGTGAACGTCTCAAGACGCCCGAACTGTCGGGTTCACCAGAAGCACAGGCTGCTGGAAGTATCCACGCAGACCTCCCCTCTACAAAGGGAAGCAGTGACACCACCTCTGCTGCCACAGCGCTCAATACATCACACAGAAGCAGCCAATGTGAACGTCAACGTAGATTATACCAAGGGCGTCAGTCATTTTCCAAATGCTTGAATCTAACACAGCTACTTCCATTTCATGTGAGCTAATGCGTTCAACACTTGTCTAAAAGTGTGTGTGCTCTTTATATCTCACAGATGAGATATACATCGTATTATATACACAATCAGCCACAATATTAAGACCACCTTCCTGATATAGTGTAGGATTCTAGCCTTTGAGGGGGGAGGGGCCTCTGTGGATCATCCCACAGATACTTGATCAGTTTGGGATCTAGTGAATTTGGAGACCAGGTCAACACCTTGAGATGTTCTTCGTGTTTTGTGTGTGTCTGCAGATGTGTCAGGCTGCATCCTGCTGCCATCAAGGAGTGTCATTGCTATGGGGTGGGGGTGCCTGGTCTGGTCTAGGTGGGTGCTACATGTCTAAGTAACGTCCACATGAATGAATGAATGCCAGGTCTAAAAGTTTCCCAGCAGAACACTGAACTGTCACAAGATGGTCAAATGTTATTTACTCCTCCTCCTGTCTCCGGTTTTAATGTTGTGGCTGATCAGTATATGCAGGGCTCACATTAAGGGTCTTACTAGTTGTTGTTTTTTTTCCTTTGCAAAAGCAGTCTGCCCAAGTCTGAAAGTACCAAAAACAAAACAAAAAGGAATGCAGCATCATTCAAACCAGCAGAAACATCCTTTAGGAGCAGTTTGTGATTTCCACGTGAAGTGCTCGAGGTGCGACTGTCAGATTTCTTTCAGCAGCTGGGCATAAATCCACGAACAGAGTAAACACTCCAGACTGAAAGGACAGAGGCAGACTGAACCGGCAGGCATAATGTGGTACTCTCTGCAGTAGACGTCATTCGGGCTGTGAGGTAACCTCAATAAAAAACTATGGAGCTACAAAGTACATGTGCTTGTTCTGACGAAAAAAAAATAAAAATCTACAGACATTTTCTCTGCGGTTAGACAGACAAGAGTCTCCCGTCTCTTCTGAGGTAGTAAATAAGTAGAAATATCGAGTCGAGTATGAGAACAGCTCTGAAATACACCACTAGAACTCCAAACAAAAATAAAAATAAATGTGTATCCTGTCCTTCAAAGTCTTGAACACCTTCCCGTCTTCAGTGGTAAAAACTTGACCTAACCGTTATAGCTTTAAAACTATTTCTACTGATTTTACAGAAAGATAAAATGACATGGTAGAGGTAGAAAAGTTTTGAATTATGTCAACGTCTGCCACTAGATAAAGAGTTTAGATTCATTAAATCTACCTTTACAGTTTCAATCTAATGGCACAAATAAGAGCCAAAGTAACTACAAGCAAATAACAAATAAAAGCAGAAACCCACAGCTCCGTGTGGTTTTGGGGGAACAGATCAAATTCAACTTTTTTTTTTTTTTTCCTTTTTCTTTTTTAGAAATGTCATTAAGTGCTTAAACCCAGTCATAAGGTTAGACACTCTTAGAGAGGCACGACAGTAGCATGTTAAGACGACGGTGCAACGCTTGTTACGACGCTAATGAGTTCTTCAACACAGTCCATGCGATTTAAGGCAGACGGGGAGGGGGGAGAATCATCTGACCGATCTCTTCTCTAATCATCTTCTTTTCCGTTATCACATCGATCGGATGCAACGGCCCAGCTCGAGCTGCTCCGTTACCAAAGTGGAGTGTCTGTTATTTGAAGGCTGTTGCTTAGAATCCATTGTCCTTAGCCTCAGCTGCAGTGACACCGTCAAATATAAGTCGCATCTCAACCGACCAAGTGCTTCGCTTCTTGTTTTTTCCTTTTTGAGCCTCAGCAGCAAATGAGAGGCCAAGAAAAGGGGGAGAGGGGGGTGTATGTGAGTGTGTGTGTGGGAGGGGGGGGTCTCCTTTTAGTCCTAATTACTCCAGAAAAAGCTTGAGCTCAGACATGCATCCTTGGAAGAAGAGGTGTCAATACCGGCGCTGGTATAGAAAGAGCAAAAATAAAAACATACAAGTGCTATTAAAGGCCGTTTTTTTCAAGCAGGTGGTCCAATTTGGAGAAATTTAACAGCGAGTGCTCAGGAGCTTCTCTTGCCTAAACCAAACGCCCGGGTCGCATCGACACAAATTCATGCTTTTCTGCAACGAGACGCCTTTGCAGCACCAAAAACCAAAACAATAAACCCAGGCACATGTGGATCTGAACGCCGGCTCTCTGCTGTTTGGCTGCTACACAATTGGCTGTCTTAAAAAAAGGACCTGGATATTTATTTATTTATTTATTCAGTCAGTCGATACTTGGATGCCTCGGATGTGTACTCTGCAGGTTTTTCTTGATGCACTATATTCATACTGGCCATTAAAAGGTTATAAAACTGAAATGACTAGTGCACTTTTAATATAAGTGATCCACAGTCATCCTTGACTGAAAACAAATATCCACCAAAAAATGTTTTAATACAAAGCCGCTGCTGCCTTCTTTGTACAAAATTAGCACTTTGGTTCCCTGGGTGTTGCTCGTTTGTTGAACCGTAGCAGAGGGAGAGAAACAAAATCAAGGAAATCTCGTTTTAAATTATAAAAAGAGTCCGTTTAGAAGATTAATCAAGACCAGAACTGCTTCAGTGTTACAGTCAACTGGACACACTTTCCTCAGATAAGATGTCGAAGCAGTTAAAACTCTGCTACTCGTTCAACAGACACACGTTTTAACTGTTCACTCTGTATCGCGTAAATCTGCTGTTGCTTTTCTTGCGCCCGCGTAGCCAAATTTACAAACGCCTGTGTGCCATCGGGTTGATTCCTATCACACTTTTGTAAAAGAATGTGCGTTTAATTATTTTTTTTTTTGCGTATTTTAAAAAGCAAGAAGCGGCAACCCTGAGACCGGTGACGAGATTAGCTCAGTGTCAGCAGCGGTGCGGACAGAAAGGCACAAGACTCGCTCACCCGGCTCGCAGCTAGCAAGCACATCTCCTTATTTTTAATAACGGGCTATAAACTCCTCTGTCGGCACAGTATGCATCGTGTCAAGTGCTCTGCACCCCCACCACCCCCTCAGTGTCCGAACATTTAAAAAAAACAAAAAATAACAGTGTTACTGATAGATTTCGGTGCAGCAGCAGCAGCAGCAGCAGCTCTCGGCCGTATGTGATTCATAGATGCGTATGAAATGTTAAGTGCATTTTAAATCTAATAATTTACAGTTCAGAGCAGCTGCGTAGTATTTTGCGTCTAAAAACCGTCTCGATGCTAATTGTTTCCACTCAAATGCTCAAATTCCAGTAACAACAGCGTGAACATGAAACTAGCTGTTTGAGCTAATAATAGATTACGCGCATGAACTGCCGGCTGCACTCACTGAAAGGGGTTAAATTCACAATTATAAGTAGAAATATATATATTTCTATAAAGATCGGTGAAATGTTTTTTTACACTTTTCTATCTGCTGAAGCACTCGGTCATTATAAAAGTCTTTTTTTTTGTGAGATCGCCATCTGATATACCCTAAAACAGACAGTGCTTGCATATACTATCTTTTTTTTTTGCAAGTAGTCACCATAACTGTGCACATCTTACACCAAATTTTCCTCCCTTTGTAAGGCTGTTAATGCGCTAATACTTTAAAAATAAAAAATAAAAAGAATCCAGTCAGCTTCAGCAAAGAAGGCGACACTAACGTAGAGATGATCGGCTCATGCAGCGTTTTGCACGACGGCCTAAAACTGGACTGTTTACACCGTTGCGACGAGCGAATGTTAAGTGCGTCTACTTTTGCACTTTTGTTAAAAAAAAAAGGTCAGACAAAAATAAGTAGAACTCCGTTTTGGTTGTAGTGAGATCACCTACATATCCTCAAACATTCAAGCTTAGTTTTTAAATAATGAGGTAATACTGTTGAGGTGCTTTGTTGTGTTCAACAATAACGACTAACATTAGCATCATTAGCACTGACAGGCTAAAGTTACACATTTGTTTTACAATAAAAAAAAAAAAAAAAAAAAGATCCACTCTCATGTTTTTACCCTTTTCCACGAAAAACAATTCATGAGTGCATATGAAGGCAATATTTGTAGGACAGAGCTGCTTACTGCTGAAAGGCCTGGTAATAGTGAGGTAGGGAGCTAGAAGTGCTCATTGCAGGACTGCTGTACGCTTGAGGTAGCTGACTGTGGTTGTGTGCTCCGGGGCCCTGTGGTACATGAGCCTGGGGAGGCTGAAAGAACGTGAACGGCCCTGGAGCCTGGGAGGGGAGCCCGGCAGAAGAAGATGGAGGCGAAGTGGCGGTGGTGGCAGGTGGATAGCTCATGACTATCCCTCCCATCCCCATGTGAGGGTTGTAAGGCGGTAGGCTGAAAGGCAAGAAGCTCAGCAGTGGCCCGATATCCATGTTAGTGGTGCAGGACAGCTCGGTCGACGAGACAGCGGGGCTCCTGGACAGTAGGTGGGGGTCGCCGGCGTTGACGCCTTCACCCAGGACCTCCTTCTGAGGGGAGGCAGAAGTAGAGGTAGAGGAGTTGACTGCACTCAGGTGAGGTGGGGGGGCGCTCTGCAAGTCCAGCAGGAAACTGTCCATCTCGGTGCGAGGATATGAGGTAGAGCCGTGCTGGTACCGTGACATGCTGCTGTAGGACTGCTGCTGTGGAGCTGCTGGGGGCTGCATGTGATGGTGGTGGGGGTTAGAAGGCTGAGGGGACATGTGGCGGCCCATGCCGGATGACAAGGAGCCCTGCATGAGGCCATGAGGGTGGCCCATGCCGGGGACAGGGTTGGCCATGGGGTAGGACGTGTACATGTCCCTGGAAAACGCCTCCATGGGCTCCTTGGAGACGGAGCCCATATCAGAGGTCACGGGGCTGGGTGCTTTCGCCGGGCACTGCGTGGCAGGGGTCAGTGTCGCCACAGGAGTGCTGGGAGTACAGGGCGGCATCAACCCCGACTCCTGGGCGTGGCTCTTCTTCAGGTGGCGCGTCAGGTGGTCTCTGCGGCCGAAGCGCTGGGCGCAGCGCGGGCACAGGAAGTCACGGCGCCCGGTGTGCACCACAGCGTGACGCCGCACGTCCTTGCGGGTGTAGAAGCGGCGATCGCATCGCTCGCACGAGTACTTCCTCTCTCTCACTGGCACAGCTACGTTAGTGTTGCCCTCTGGCGGTGGAGGCCTATCCATGTGGCTGCCCAGGTGCTCCAGGAGGGAGGGCGCCCCCTCTGGGCAGGGCAAGCTCGCTGTGGCATTATGGGCTGCCACCAGGTGGCGTCTGTAACCCAGCTGGGTGTTGTACTGCTTCCCACACTCCTGGCAGTGGAAAAGCTGCCTGCTGGCTGAGTGGCTCTCCTGCAGCTGGCTCTTCAGATGGTCCTGCTGGTGGAACATGGTCTAACAGAAGGAACAAAGCTGGCTCTGCTGTTGCACAGGGACTCTGGCAAAGAGCCTGAGCAGACATAGACAAAACTCATGAGGAGATCTGACCATCGGCCTACAGACGTCCAGTCATTGTGTTGAACTTCAGAGTGCAGAATTAATCTTAAGTGCCGTTTGTTGACTGTTTGATGGTCTCCTGCAGCAATGACTAGTGGTCTGTCCTGCCTCACTGGAGCAAGCCTGTGTCCAGCACTTGGTTTCTGTGACAGCAGCTGCCATAGCAACCCCAAAAGGGCCACTGTGATGAGAAACTTTGGGAGCACTGACCGAATCTATGCGTTTCCTGAGAGGAGCACTTGTGTTTGCCTGCAGTCTATTTTAGTATTCAGCAGCCCTGAACACCGCGACCCCGGAAACTGAATCACAGGAGCAGCTCAACATCTTCAGAGATCTGCAAAACAAAACAAGATAAAAACACTTTTACTATGTGAAAATGAATTTTAGGTAAAAGCAGTATAATGCAGCAAGTATGATGCTGGATGAGACGATCTAAAATTACAATAACAACATTACAATATCATCTTTTGCCGATAAGTTACTTGTTCAGTTTAATTTTAATGTGTGAAACGCTTCCATTTTATTGATCTCTGAAGTGCAGGCAAGTGATAATTGTATTTTTAATATCACCGATATCAACCGGAACAGGTTTTTGACCAATTATTGGTGCAATAGGAAAAACTAAAATGTATGAATTTTAAAAAAAAGACATTAATTTCACATTGTCTGCAGTTCTAGCACTAATACGCATACAATCAACAAGAAAACACTGAGTGCCTTAATAAAAATAAATATATACCGTATTTTTTTACCAGTTTGGCTGGCCCTGCGACTTAAACATTAAGATATATAATTTCACGTGTTGGTTATTTTCACACTGACAGCCGTGAGAGGGCGCTCTAGACTTGTGTTCCAGTATCTGCGACTCCTTTTACTCCTGCGTAATAGTGGCAGGGCGCCGTCTACTTCTGAAGTTCGCAGAGTTGCTTATAAGTGACACAGAGGATGAAGAATTCAATGGATTTAGTGATTTGGAGTGAGATGGAGAGTTTGGTTTGGTTAACTTATGTTATGTTGTTTGTGCTATCGTAAGGCTGGGCGATAAAACGATATATATCGTGATAGACACGTGGTCGATATCAATAGAAAATACTTTCTATTAAACTCAGAGCCAGAACTTCAAGTCATTCTGGGGGATGTAGGCAGAGGAAGGGCTTTAGCCTCTCGACCTATCACGGACCAGCTAAGCCAACAACAACAACAACAACAAAATAAAAGAACGGCATGAAGTCACGTTACCAGTTTGGTGATATTTTGTTTATTTTAAGTCGGACATGAGTCAGACCGATGTTGTCTGCTAACTTGGTGGTGAGTGAGCATATTAATTGTCTCTTGTCTCTCTTGATTAGTCGTGTAAGAGTCGGTTAAGTTTCGTTTATCTGCCGGTCGAGTGAGTGGCTGCTGACTCGGTTAATCAGGGATCCATGAGCAGCGGTTATGAGTCGGTTAAGTTTGGTTTCTCTGCGTATTGTTTGCTGGTCAAGTTTAGTTTCTCTGCAGAGTGAGATGGAAGATGTTTGAATGGAGCCGTTTATTGATCATCAATCAAACGTGATAGACTCAACTGAACCAGTAAATAGACTCTAGAATCTATTTTTTCCACCGCTACTGAATTGAATTCATTAAAAATGAATGAAATTTAAGTGATACTGAATATGTAATTGTTATTATTTTGTAAAAAGAAATAAAATGACGGATGAAAATGGGTTATGCCTTGCCTTTAAAGAAGAAACGTGTTCTTGGTCTCTGATTTTATCAAATAAATTTCCCCCCAAAATGCAACTTATATATGTTTTTTGTTCTTCTTCATTATGCATTTTTTAGCTGGTGTGACTTACACTCTAGAGCAACTTATAGTCCGGAAAATACGGTACATCAATTAAAACTTGACCATTAAAACTAGGGATGCTCCGATCAGTACTGAGCATTTTTAAAATGATTACATTGGAATCGAGATCTGGCTTCAGCCAAGCCCAGTCTTTTATAGTTATTGACTTAGCTCTGCCATAAAACATAACCATGTGTATTTAGAGTCAAAACCACTTCCTCCTCTTCTGTTTAAAGGTGAATGTCTGCCAAGAAAGCTGCTGACAATATATGAAGAAGAAGAAGAAGAGGAGGAGAAGGGACCAAAAATCACACGATAAAACATGTCTGCTCTGTGGAAGGACGTTAGTTTGGAAAGCAAAGTCGGCGCATGTCTAGTGAAGACCCTCAAATTAAATCAGAGCATCTGCACATTAAGACTGATTGTACGACTCTAACTTCAAAATGATCGGTTGTTATCACTGATTGAGGACAGATGTAGAAACTTTCTTACGTGGTGCAGCCATTACCAATGGCAGGTTGAGGCACCTGTGCCACAAATTCATCAAGACATAGGAACCACACCGACCAGGCATTACATTATGACAACCTTCCTAATAGATCATCAGAGAATGGACACGGGCCTTCTGAGGGTGTCCTGTACTTGATCAGTTTGAGATCTAGTGAATTTGGAGGCCAGGTCAACACCTTGAGATGTTCTTCATGGTTTTTTGAGTAGTACCTAAAACATTTTTTTGTGTCTGCTACCATCAAGGAGTGTCATTGCCATGGGGTGGGGGTGCCTGGTCTGGTCCAGGTGGGTGCTACATGTCTAAGTAACATCCACACCAATGAACAACAGGTTTGAAAACTTCCCAGCAGAACAGTGAACTGTCACAAGATGGTTTAAACATTAATTAAACCATTTTTCCGATGCCTGAAGACCACGACTGAGAGGCTGAAGAAGCGTTTCTACCCACGTGCCATCGGCCCGCTCAACTCTGAGCCTTAACCAGACTTAAATACCACTGCACTTTACTCACATAGCTGCTTTCAATACTGTAAACGTATGTGTATATAATTGCTACCCTGTTTAAGTTTACCGTCTATACGTTATTTTATTTTTCACGGTTTACATTTACACTTATATTGTTTACCTTGTGTGTTATGTGCAATTACTACTGTTTTACTGTAGT